>CM022702.1:69078116-69252944 GCA_012295165.1 Asparagus setaceus
AGATCTACTCAATAACTTCTATTATGGCTGATTTGTGAGGGTTCGTACATTTACTTAGATTGTGTTAGATATCTCGACGGTTTTTGGGGGTTCTTACATTTATTTATTTATTTAGATTGTGTTATTTACTTTTCTATCCATAAACCCTTTTTGTATGAAGATCTACTCAATAACTTCTATTATGGCTGATTTGTGGGTTCTAGTATAGCCAATTTTGGGTTCTAGTATGGTGATTTTAGGTTCTAGTATGGTGATTTGTGGGTTCTAGTATAGCCAATTTTGGGTTCTAGTATGGCTGATTTGTGGGGGTTCTTACATTTATTTATTTATTTAGATTGTGTTATTTACTTTTCTATCCATAAACCCTTTTTGTATGAAGATCTACTCAATAACTTCTATTATGGCTGATTTGTGGGTTCTAGTATAGCCAATTTTGGGTTCTAGTATGGTGATTTGGGGTTCTTTTTATCATCTTAAATTTATCATGAAACTTAAGTTATGATTTTGAAGGACCAATCGAGCTCAGATATTTCGGACTCACCATGCCCGTAACTCAAGCCTTGTATTTTGGTTCTAGTATGGTGATTTTAGGTTCTAGTATGGTCGATTTTGGGGTTCTTTTTATCATCTTAAATTTATCATGAAACTTAAGTTATGATTTTGAAGGACCAATCGAGCTCAGATATTTCGGACTCACCATGCCCGTAACTCAAGCCTTGTATTTTGGTTCTAGTATGGTGATTTTGGGTTCTAGTATGGTGATTTTAGGTTCTAGTATGGTGATTTGGGGTTCTTTTTATCATCTTAAATTTATCATGAAACTTAAGTTATGATTTTGAAGGACCAATCGAGCTCAGATATTTCGGACTCACCATGCCCGTAACTCAAGCCTTGTATTTTGGTTCTAGTATGGTGATTTTAGGTTCTAGTATGGTGATTTGGGGTTCTTTTTATCATCTTAAATTTATCATGAAACTTAAGTTATGATTTTGAAGGACCAATCGAGCTCAGATATTTCGGACTCACCATGCCCGTAACTCAAGCCTTGTATTTTGGTTCTAGTATGGCTGATTTTAGGTTCTAGTATGGTCGATTTTGGGGTTCTTTTTATCATCTTAAATTTATCATGAAACTTAAGTTATGGTTTTGAAGGACCAATCGAGCTCAGATATTTCGGACTCACCATGCCCGTAACTCAAGCCTTGTATTTTGGTTCTAGTATGGTGATTTTAGGTTCTAGTATGGTGATTTTAGGTTCTAGTATGGTGATTTTGGGTTCTAGTATGGTGATTTGGGGTTCTTTTTATCATCTTAAATTTATCATGAAACTTAAGTTATGGTTTTGAAGGACCAATCGAGCTCAGATATTTCGGACTCACCATGCCCGTAACTCAAGCCTTGTATTTTGGTTCTAGTATGGTGATTTGGGGTTCTTTTTATCATCTTAAATTTATCATGAAACTTAAGTTATGGTTTTGAAGGACCAATCGAGCTCAGATATTTCGGACTCACCATGCCCGTAACTCAAGCCTTGTATTTTGGTTCTAGTATGGCTGATTTTGGGTTCTAGTATGGCTGATTTTGGGTTCTAGTATGGCTGATTTTGGGTTCTAGTATGGCTGATTTTGGGTTCTAGTATGGCTGATTTTGGGTTCTAGTATGGCTGATTTTGGGTTCTAGTATGGTGATTTGGGGTTCTTTTTATCATCTTAAATTTATCATGAAACTTAAGTTATGGTTTTGAAGGACCAATCGAGCTCAGATATTTCGGACTCACCATGCCCGTAACTCAAGCCTTGTATTTTGGTTCTAGTATGGCTGATTTGTGGGGTTCTTACATTTATTTATTTATTTATATTGTGTTTTTCTATTCCTATATCTCATTATGACTGAGTTGTATAGTCTTGTGTCAATCATGATTATTATTCAAAATTGCGATGTATAAAGAGGTTTAGATTATATCAATATATTGTATTTAGAAACTTATGTTTCAAACTTAAAATGCATCTATTTCTTCTTGAATTTGGATTATTTATTCTCTAAATTGCTACTAATCATGCAATTGTGGTACATGAATGTTCATACTTCAAGTTCACAGGAAGATGCATGGTCACTCCAAAATGTAACCTAGACAAGCTTATTATTGCTTTACAATGTTTAAGAGCAATGCAATATATATTGTGTAATGTTAAAAGTTGAATTAATTGATTAAAACCATCTTCAAAGTTCTTAATATATAAATCAAATTATAACTTGGTTTGCTTTTGGGTACATAAGATATTTGGTAGAGTTTAGTGGATGAGTTTATTGTTCAAATTATTATCATTCTTCATTGTTGCATAAACGCCTTAAACTAGTTTTGCTTTATAATGAATGTAGATGGATGGTGTAGATGAAGAACAAACAAAGAGGATGTGTGCTAATACGACTATTTCTTCCATGGTTATAATAATAACTTGTTTATTGAGAATGCGTGTTAGTCGTAAATCAATTTGTAATCATATAAGAGAGGATAAGATGAGGAAAATATTTTACAGAAGTGCCCACTTCAAGCATGTATTCGAAGGTTATAGTGATAGTTGTAGGTCTTACACTAGAATGAGGCCTAAAGCTTTTTTCAAACTTGCAGATATAATGCAAACTAATGGTTTTTTTAAAGGACACAAGACACCTTCAAGTTGAGGAATAACTCGCAATGTTTCTGATCATAGTGGGTCATAAAACTAAAAATAGAGTAATAAGGACTGAATTCATAAGATCGGCGAAACAGTTAGTTGTTGGAGGTGGTTTTGACTTACTATGAGATTGTTCGGTTCATAATTGTGATGCGTGCAAGGGCTAAAGCTAGAGAAGATTCTGATGGGAAAGGCAAAATGCCTGTATGGATCTACAAGCACTGGAAAAAGCAAGTCTAAGATCTCCAGATCTGCGAAGAAGTACCTTTTTCAAGAGCCCGGAAATTCAGAATCCTTTGCCTATGAGAGATTGAGGATTACGCCTAGCTTGTAAGAAAACTATACATATGATTCACAGGAAAATCTAATTGTAGGTAGAGAAAGGGTCACATAAGCATATGATTAAACTGTGCTTAAAATGTTCAGAATTTGCAGTATGAAAAATTAACTTTACCATTATTTGCAATGACCGAGGAAGACCAAAATAACACAAGTATGTCATAATTTGGCTTCAGGATCAAATTTAGTATGTCATAATTTGGCTTCAGGATCAAAATTAGAGTTGCAAATTGTTGGAGGTGGTTTCGGTTTACTCCAAGGCTTGAACAATCCTTTGGTCAGATAATTGTGAATCAATATGCAAACAGGTCCATATACTCGAATCTGCTAATAAGAGCAATAAAAATTTAAACAATTACTAAGATTCTTCAGCATCAAATTTTCAGTATCCCAAATCCTCTAAATACATAAAAAAGGAAAAAAAATCTAACAGAATCCAAGGGATCAAGGAATAGAACAAAGAGGAAATCAAAATAAAGAAGCTACCATATAAAATCACAAATTACTCAACAAATTGGGATCTCCTCATATCCTCTATAAAAAGAAAAAAGAAAAGCCCTAGAAGGAGGCAGAAGACCGAAATTCTCCAGAGGCAAAAAAAAAATCCCTAGCCACCAGACCAAAACCCCAACCAAAAATTCCCAAAGCAAAAAGAGAAGAGAAAATGGCAAAAAAAGGCGAAGACGTCGCTGTCATCTTCCCCGACTTCTCTCGTTCCTCTAACCAAAAAAACAGAGGCCAAGAAGAAGAAAAAACCCAAAACGCCTCAGCCCACCATCAACTCCCCTCTTCATCAAATCCCCATGTATTTTATCATCCTCAAAGCCTCCAAACCCACTTGACCCACTCACTAGCGCCCCTCTTTGTCAAACTCGCACTCTTTATCATCCCCAGAGTAAATAAAAAAACCCGAAAAACACAAAGAGACCCTTCCCTAGTTCATGATTTGCAATTGCACTCCCCCCTTGTCGTTTTCTCTCTACTTTGCAACAACAAAGTCAATTGGATGCAAAAGTAACATTAAAAAAAATAAAGAAAGTTGTGCATAAGAGCACGCTTAATAATAATATTATTACAGAGTCTCTGTACTTTTTCGAGTCCCCAGACTTCTTTTTGACAGAGTCCTCACTGACTTTTTGAGTCCCCGCCTTTTGACCGAAGTCCCTACACTCTTTTTTCAGAGTCCTCAGACTTTTTCTGAGTCCTCAGACTTTTTCTGAGTCCTCAGACTTTTTCTGAGTCCTCAGACTCCTTTCAACAGAGTCCCTGTACTCCTTATTATCGAGTCTTCGTACTCTTTATCGGGTTGATGCACTCGCCTTAAAAAAACTAACCACACATAATTTTGATATATCTCATTCGTGAACATGGGTTAATATACAATTAATCTCTTTTAACGAGGCGATGTGTGATTATATGCGTGCCTAAGGTGAAAACAAACAAATAAATAAAATATCAATGAAGAAAATTAAGACTCACTTGAATTCATTCGCAAAAAAAATAATGGACATGATTCAATGGGTCCTTCAAGGTTCTTTTATAAGATGAATATACTAGATTTCCTAGTGGGATTATAATCCAAATTCCTATAAGATTTGAGTCTTAGTCTTAATTGGATTTCCCTCATAGTTTTCCAAAAGAATTATAGGCCAAATCCTTTCAAACATTTACCCCCAGGAATTTACATTTTGCTCCCTGAAAGAATTTGTAGAAAACCTCCCAATCTGCCCAGTTTTGCAATTCAGCCCAGAATTTGCAGTTTTTACCCTGAAATAAATGCTGAAACTGCATTTAAGTCCAGAAAATTACAAAACAACCCAGAATTGCAGTTTTATACCCTAAAACTGTAGTTTAATCTAGAATTACATTTTACCCCCCTGAAAAGTCCAAAAATGTCAAAACAAATGCACTGCAGAAAACTAGCTTTAACCTGAATTACATTTTAGTCCCTGGAAAAGTTGCAGAAACTGTAAAACAGCCCAAAATTATAGTTTACCCCCTGAAAAAATGTAGAAATTGTATTTAAGCCCAGTTTTGCAAAACAGTCAAAAATATTACAGTTTACACCCTGAAAGATGCATAAATTACAGTTTGATCCATTACAAGTCGACCTAATTTACAGTTTGATCCCCTGGAAAGATCTAGAAGCTATAGAGTTTATGTGTTCGTTCGTAGAATTCCATCAACTACAAATTAATCCCTGAAAAATACAAAGATAAATCATCAAACTTGGCGCGGGCCTCCACGTCCTTAAATTGGGTGAAATAATATTTTGTAAAAAGAAATACATTCGAAATAACCTGGTGTAAAAACATGCGCCAATAAGTTTAGGATCAAAAGGTTTAATTGTGTCGACCTCTAAGTCGTTTAAACTAGCTAAAAATACACAATTCGAACTACAAAATCAAATGTGACCCCTACGTCGTTAAACTAGACACAAATTCTAAATTCGACCACTACGTCATTAAACTAGGCCAAATATCAAATTCGACCTCTACGTCACAAAACTGAAATGAAAATACCAAATTCAACCTCCATGTCCCTAAACTGGAATATACCAAAATTGACCCCTAAGTCGTTAAACTGGATAAAATTCTAAATTTGACCCCTAAGTCGTTAAACTAGATAAAATTCCAAATTTGACCCCAAAGTCGCTAAACTGGATAAAATTCTAAATTTGACCACTACGTCGTTAAACTGGAATAAATTCCAAATTTGACCCTGAAGTCGTTAAACTGGATAAAATTCTAAATTTGACCACTACGTCGTTAAACTGGAATAAATTCCAAACTTAACCTCTAAGTCATTAAACTGGACCGAATTTCGAATTTGACCTCCACGTCACTAAAGTGGGTTTCAAAATCTAAATCCCATTTCACGTCTCCAAGTTAGACCCAAACCTAAATTGCAATCTCCAGATATCTAGTCTAGGATTTTACATGAAAATCTGTACACTGGGGGTATGCCCCTGGTTAAGCCATGTATATGATCATTAAAAAAATAATATTATTGCATTTTCTTGCTTTGTGAGTTTTCTCTTGTTTTGATGATTTTTATTGACTCTTAATCGAAGGTTCCTTTTACTAATAAGGGTAATTAACACTAGACTCTTGAGTCTATTGGAAACCATGAACCCACATAAAAATAAAACCCTCTCCCGTAGGGTGAATTTGACGGAATTGATATATAAGATAAAGTTATTTATCTTAATTGGATGCATTTATCCGCAGCTAGTTGAGATAGACAATTTTGACCCCACATTAGTAGGTACTTTAATAAAGTCCTACAAGCTATGAATGGTCTTCGTGATCGATACATGAAGTAAGCACCTAATGAGATTCCACTTGAGATTGCCAACAATCCAAATCATTTCCCTTACTTCAAGGTAAAAGAGAGATAAAATATTTCAGTTAATGATTGCTGTAATTTAATAAACTGAGTAACTAATATTTTGAATAATGTACTATTTTGATATGATTACATTGGTATGATAGATAGAACACATATTGACGCAATGTTACCCTTTAACCTAGTTACATGCTTTATAGGGCGTAAAGATATAACACAAAATGTTTTAACTACGAGCACTCCAAATAAACTTTTCACATATGTCCTAGCTAGGTGGGAAGGCGCGGCAAATGACTATAGGATTTTGCAAGATGCGTTGTCCAAACCACAACCTTATGGATTAAGAGTATATGATAGCATTCTTCCACCTCAATTTAAAAATATCAAATTAAATAATACGATCAAATTGATCATGAATTTCCTTTTGATAATGTAGGAAAATATTACTTTTGTGATGCTAGATACACTACCATGCTTGGCTTCATCTCCATATATCGTGGTGCACGTTATTATTTAAAGGAACAAATTGGTAGGACACCCAAAAATAGTAGGGAGCTATTCAATTTAAGACACTCCTCTTTATGGTCTAAAATTGAATCAACCTTTGGTACATTGAAGAATCGGTTCAAAATCCTATCAGCGAAGCCTAATTATCCATTCCCCACACAAGTGGACATTGTCTTAGCGTGTACTATATTGCATAATTTTATTTTAATTGAAGATCCACAAGATGACATTTTTGAATGATAATGTTGCAATTAATAAAGAGAATGAGGAGGGGACAAATAAAATGATGCAAACATAGTTTACTACACTCAATCTAGGACACAAAGAGAGGATCGTGATGCAAGAAATGAATAAAAGGACTTTAGGGACCAAATTGATTGGGCAATGTGGGTTGATTACTGTGCAAAATATAGAGGTGGTGATACCACAAAAATTCACATATAGTTTTCTTGTTTTCGCATATTTAATTATGTATTGTACTATTTTATAACTCTGCTTGTATGGATAATGTAATTTTTCATCCCTTACTTGTAACTATGTAATTTTGAATTAACTTTCTAAGATTGTTCATATTCATGGTTATTTTTATACTTACATATAGATATGTCAAACAAAGATGCAGGAAAGCAAAACTTGCTCTCTTCACCACATGCACCGCCAAATGATTCGGGCGGTATCAATGTGAACTTTATGCCATATCCACCTCAACTTTTTATTCTGCCACATACAGTGCCAAACTCTTTCCCACAATTCTCACCCTTTGAAGGCAACTATAGTGGAATGAGCTAGCAACATGTGTCATACACTAACATGTTAAACAATCTCCAAGGGTTGTATATTCCATCTTATAGTTCTCAAAGTAGTGGTTCATAACAAATGTCACCAACCATTGGTGAATCTGGTGGACCTCAAAGCAATGTCATTGATGTGAGTCAGGAGGTATCACCCTCTAAAAAAATAAGGAATGGCTCACAAGAGAAAAGTACCCACAACAATGAGAACTACTAGCCTCAATTCGAAGGGGGTTTCTAACATGTGGTGGCTCCTCGAGTATGATGAGGTCCTTATACCGTACGTGTCTTACAGAACTTGTAGAAGATGGAATGAAGGTTGATAAAAACTCAAAGCTGAAGCTTACAAAATAGCAACTATGAAGATCAACATGCAGTTCAAAACCAACTACACCCACCTTCATGTGATTAATCTCATGAAAACTTAGAGAATCAAATATTTTGATATGAAGGCTTGCACCAACATAAGTGGTGCTGGGTGGGATGAGAAAAACTATATGGTAATTCTAGATGATGAGACACTCAAAACGTGGGCTCAGGTATTATTTATATCATAACAATAAATTTATTTTAATTGGACGTGAAAAGGTTATACTTAATTTCATACATCATGTAGTAAAACTACATTTTAATTTTCACATATTGTAGGACAAAAGTAACTCTAGGCTAAAAGGATATATAAACAAGCTTCTTCCTTTTTACAAGCAATTACGGAAGATCATGGGTGATGATCAAGCTAGGGGTGATATTACTAGGCTAGTTTATGAGAAGATTGGCACTAATAATACCATTTCTCTTGATGATGATGATGGAGATATTCCACTTGAGAGTGAAACTGAGCCACAATTTGATGCTAACACTACCACAAACCCACTTCTAGAAAATTCCAGAATGAATCTAACACAAAGCCTTTCTTAAGTAAAAAATCAAGAAAATCCATTGATGATGAGTTGATACATAGCTTTGCTGAGTCAATGTCAGAGTTAATTAGATTTCAACACATAATACATCAGACTAAACAATTAGCTGCAGCTTTGAAGACTTATAGTGACTCATACAGTGACGAATTCCTCATCAAGGTCTTAGATCATTTGTATGAAAGTGAGCGTGAGGCAAGAAAATTTTTTATCAAAATGAAGGAGGCTCAGAAGAGGTATATCACAAGTCTTGCGGCGGCATAAGGGTGGGATACATCCTCGGTTTGATGGATTTGTGATCTTTTGGGTTTAGTTATTTTGTGCACACAACACTCCATTTTGCTACTTCACATGATTTGCATATACTTTGCATTTCAAACTTGCTAATTCCTATTACGTAACACAAACTTATATTTTATTAATTGTAAACTTTAGATGTTGCAATTCATGTTGTTAATTCTTATTGTTTGTTATATTCATGTAGTTATGTTCTTATGATCAGTTTGACCTCACTGATGGATGGCTTTTGTGCTTAGATTGAGCTAATGGTTGTTGGCTTCTTGTGCTATATAATGCTCGGTTTGAGTTACTGATGGATGGATTTTTGGTAGTCAATTCTGGTATGGATTATTTTGATTCATGGTTATTTAGTTGGACAATGATGATGATAATATACTGAGAATGTAGCCTAAATTTATTGTGTCATGTTTAGATGAGATAATTTTGTGTGGAATGCAACCTACATTGATATTACAATATTTGGGTGAGGCAATCCCTCAAAAGTGTAACCTACATTGCATCATATATTTATAGGCGAGGCAGTCTTTTATGACAAATCTATTTATATCCTGAGCCCTAATAATTGTGTGATGTTGAGTTGCTGATGCTATTTATTGTATTCATGGCTGATTTTGAGCTTGTTTAGCTCTCTATTATGATCTTTTTGGTGTTATTTTGAGCTCAGTTTGAGCTGTTGGTGCAGTTTCTGTTATTACTATGCTGATTTGGAGCTTGTTAAGCTCTCTATTATGCTCATTTACCTCTGATTTGTGCTCAGATGGAGTTGTTGGTGCTGTTTTCTGTATTCATGGCTAATTTTGAGCTTGTTTAGCTCTCTATAGTGATCTTCTTGGTGTTGTTTTGAGCTCAGTTTGAGTTATTGATGCAGTTTCTGTTATTACTATGCTGATTTGGAGCTTGTTTAGCTCTCTATTATGCTCATTTAGCTCTGATTTGTGCTCAGGTTGAGCTGTTGGTGCTGTTTCTGTATTCATGTTTGATTTTGAGCTTGTTTAGCTCTCTATTGTGATCTTTTTGGTGTTATTTTTAGCTCAGTTTGAGCTGTTGGTGCAGTTTCTATTATTACTATACTAACCTTGAGCTTGTTTAGCTCTCTATTGTGCTCATTTAGCTCTGATTTATGCTCAGGTTGAGCTGTTGGTACTGCTTTCTATATTCATGGCTAATTTCGAGCTTGTTTAGCTATCCACGGTGGTCATTTTGGTGTTGTTTTGAGCTCAGTTTGAGTTGTTGGTGCAGTTTATGTTATTAATATGCTTATTTCGAGTTTGTTTAGCTCTCTATGGTGCTCATTTAGCTCTGGTTTGTGCTAAGGTTGAGCTGTTGGTGCTGTTTTCTATATTCATGTGTGATTTTGAGCTTATTTAGCTCTCTATTGTGATCATTTTGGTGCTTTTTAGCTCAGTTTGAGTTATTGGTGTAGTTTCTGTTATTACTATGCTGATTTTGAGCTTGTTTAGCTCTCTATTGTGATCATTTTGGTATTATTTTGAGCTCAGTTTGAGCTGTTGGTGCAGCTTCTGTTATTATTATGCTCATTTAGCTCTGATACGTGCTCAGGTTGAGCTGTTGGCAATGATGATGGTCAACTAAATAATGTTGCAAACTAGTTTACAATGTTCATAATAAGATAAGGAATTCTTTAGCACATTATTAGAACACAATCTACATTCAATTTGTAAGTTTTAGTTGAGGCAATTAATTTTGAAAAAGACCAATAGCTGAGCCAACTTAATACATGAAAATATCAAATTAGGTCATGAAATTGCCAAAGTTGTACATGGATTTTTTTTTAAATTATTGATTTCGATCTAACCATTATAAATAAACCCTAGTCCACAATGTTAGCCAATCCCCTTACCCATATTGGGCACAGTCCCATTGTAACCAACATCTTGTGCGTGAGTTAAGAGATCATTCATGTTCCAATATATGTAGGGGATATCGTTGCAGGAGGGACACTTCCACCACCTATTTTGATCTCTAACTTTCAAAGCATTAGCTCTTAGCATTATTTCTACTACTTCCATTATATATCACATCTCATCACGCTCTCAATCTTCATCTGTATATGAAAATAATTCCTCATAGGTTTGTTTCTGCGGTAGTTTCCGACCACACTGATTACAAAAAAAACCAAGTAATTTGACATTGGGAAAATAATAGAAGAGTTTTTAGTTTTTTAAAACAAAATACTTACCTTTGAATTTGGTGCACTTGAAGATTCACTGATGTTTCTAACATTCTTACTCATATTTTTTAACTTGGCAAATTTGGTGTTCATAGATAGTTGAGGATAGAAGGATTTTATAACATTTGAGGATGCCAAACTAGCCGTTAAACTGTCATAAGATATATAATTAAATATAATTGAAAAAAGCTAATAATCCAATATGGATTGTGTGAGGATCTATTGATGGGCTTAAGTAATAAATCTTATATTTTAATATAATGATGATTAAATATTTATGATAGTGTATAAGCTAAACAACTCCATAGTTAAGTGTGCTTTGTGAGAGCAATTTTAGGATGAGTGAGAAACTATTGTGCTAAATGGTGATACACTTTATATTTTTATGGTCTAAACATAATTATATATCACCACTCTTGAACATATATTTATGTTACGAGTTTTGTGACACGTGTATGTATCATCACTCTCACATATATATGTGTCATGAGTTTCATGACATATATGTGTATCGTAATTTTATGATATATATATATATATATATATATATATATATATATATATATATATATATATATATATATATATATATATATATATATATATATATATATATATATATATATATATATCACAATTTTACAACACATTCTCAAATTTGTAGAAAGATGCTTTCTACATATGCTCTACCCACACTTTTGATACGTGTCACGCTCTGTTCGTGTGACACAAAAATGTGTTATGTGAAAATAAAAATATATTATAATTTATAACTTTTGTTGTAGTGAGTTTATGTCACCATTCCCTTCTGAGAAATTGGTGCAGTTTTCCTTGTACACGGCAACGCCATTTGCTGTTAAATAATAAGGGTTTTTGAGATATTGCTCCCCCAAAACTTAAATAATTTGAAATAACTCCCCCAAAACTTATTATTTTGAGATAGCTCCCCCAATTCTTCTTTGTTACTACAAATAAGGACACCTTATATATTCTATATTTTTTAATCGGTAAATTACACTAACCCCCCCCCCCCCAAAAAAAAAACTTTTAGATTTTTACAAAAAAATCCTAAACTTTTGTAAAAAACCTCCAAACGGTGTCAATTTACTTTTTTCCGGACTAAAATATCCCACCTTAAAAAGAGACCCTCCCACTTAAAATTTTATAACCTCTTCACCTTTTCCCCAACTATAAAAAATTACCGAGTAAAAGGCATTGAGGGAATCAATCAGTTTAGGGTTTCACGAATTGAACTTTACCTGAGTCGGAAGAAAAATAAAATGAAATATTTATAACTAGGTGGAATATATAGAAAAAGATAATAAATAAAATTTTAAGTGGAAGGATCTTTTTAAGGTGGGGTATTTTAGTCCACACAAAAGTAAATTGACACCATTTGGGGTTTTTGCAAAAGTTTGGGGTTTTTTTGCGAAAGTCTAAAAGTTTCTGGGGGCTTTAGTGTAATTTACCAATTAAAAAACATAGAATATATAAGGTGTCCTTATTTGTAGTAACGAAGAAGAATTGGGGGAGCTATCTCAAAATAATTAGTTTTGGGGGAGTTATTTCAAATTAGTTAAGTTTTGGGGGAGCAATATCTCAAAAACCCAAATAATAAAGGTGACATGATGCAGACTTGTTCGAATTTCTTCTGAGCATCATTAATTTGTGCGTTAGCACTAAAGAGCTGCTCCCGGCATTTTTTTTGTTCTCTTTTAAAAGAGTTTCAAGAATTTCTTTATGAACCTGCAGCTTATGAATCACTTGGATTAATAGACGTTTTTGAGATTCTGATACTTTTATCATGGAAGATGTTTGTTTCTTAAGCGTTTCTTCCAAATTCTCTGCTAAGAAAATCAGCAAGAAAGTTAGCTCTCCCTTTAATAAATTCAATTGTAAATTCGTAGTGAGCAAAGAATGTTTGCCATCTGTTGAGCCTGTCGTAATCAGGAGTCTGTGGTAATTTATTAAAAATGAAGGCTTTAGTTTGAGTATTGTCGGTTCTTCCCTTGAAAGGTTTTGGTAACAAGAAAAAAGAGAATTTCTTAATTCCGTTTAGAGTCAAGAAGGAGAATTTCTTAACACTACTAGGATCGCTCAAAACAGCCTCCAGGCTGCAGACATAGATTCATAACAAAGGATAATAGAGGTAGGGATAAAGATTTCTTTATTTCTTCATAGATAGGTATTAACACTCTGAATTACGTAAAGACTTAAGTAATTCTACTAGCTAGAATACATTTTCTTTTCTCTCTCTTTCTAATTCTCGATGATATGTAGATGCATCGAATGCTCTTATTTATAGATAGATGGACTGAGCTCTTGCTCAGTGCGTACATCACTTTCTCCATTTATTCTTAGCACTAACAAAAGTAGTGGACTACATTTTACTGAGTTTTTTTTTCTTCCTCTTGAGTTAGTGGATTCCTCTTTTGACGTGCCTGGTTGGAGCTGAAAGATTCGCCTGAGCATTGTCTTCTGGTGGATTCGTCTTGTAGCAGGAGTTTAGCTGATACATAGCTTAGTTCTTTCTTGTTGTAGACATTATTATCTTTGTGCTTTTACTTGTAAACCTTATGTGGATCTTATAGTTTTGGCTTACTATATATGGAGTTATTGAGCAACGATCCGTCCTTTAATTATTATTGGGAAATACTATCGTGATTCTTGTGTTGTGATTTGGTGCAAATTGAGTGATTGTTGTTGTAATCTCTTCTCTTCATGAAGGGAACTGAAACGTTTGGGTCCTCTAGCAGTACAACGGGTGGTCTCGTTTGCACCATTGAAGTGTTTGAATATATCATGCACAGTCGATGGCGGTAGTCGGTTCAAGTATTGATCTTGATGCCAGGACCTTTTACTGGTTTGTTCAAGGTGAAGAAAATTTTTTTAAAACTTTTTCTTTGATTTATTTTCATTTAGTTTAATCTTGTCATCGCTGCTCTTAATTTATGTTTTATTCTTGCAAGTTAAATGCTGAGCCCTCAAAGTTTTTTTTTCTTAATTGCATACTTTTAAATGTAAATCCTTCTCTTTCTAATTTTCTAAGGGAGTTTAATGTTTTGTTTTCTATTCTAAATAGGAGTGAGGAGAACAGAATAAATGTGGATAAGTAAGTCTTGCAAAATTTTTCTTCATCCTAATTGGAAGTTCTTCTCTATTTAGTTTGTGAGGAATTTTATTGTTTTTATCTCGATTTCTTAATTGTTAAACTTTGATACGTGATGAGATTCAGACATGAGATAGAATTCAATGATTTAAGTATTCTTAATGTGATTTGGGTCTGTACTTTTGTATCTCATTGATTATGTTCAAATATAAAGACACGTAAATTTTGATATGAAGTTTAGTTATTAGTCCTAACGTACTTGGTAATATGGATAGGATGCGTTCTTTTTCCCCTTTTTAGTTATTTTATTTAAGGGTTATTTACACATATACCCGTAAATCATGTGTAGTTGCAAAATACCCTTCAAATCTCAATATTTGGAAAACTACCGATCAAGTCATCAATTTTGGGAAAAATTACCCTAAAATCAACAAAAGCATCAACTATGATAACCTGATTTGTAATCTCAATAAAAATTATCAACATTGTAGTAAAATTTTTACCACAAAGTTGATGATTTGTTGATTTTAGGAGTATTTTTTCACAAAGTTGAGGATTTGAGTGAATATTAAGATTTTAGGGGTATTTTTGCAAATATCCATGATGTATGGGGTATATATGCAAATAACTCTTTATTTAAACGATTCATTCTATACATAATAGTGGGATTGGGTTTAGGTATATGCATAGGGTTGGTTTAAGGATTATTAAATAATTTGCCTATTCGTTAGTTTGAATATTTAAATTGACACCTGTTTAGCATAATTAAGTAAAAACTTGGCCTTCCCCTAGTTAATCCTAATAAGAAATAGGCTTTTTATTAGTCTCTTAAACTATCAATAATTGCATATTACTCCCTCAAAATTTAGAAATTGCATATTATTCCGTTAAAATCTTCAATAAATGCATATTAATCCTTTAGATTTTGGATTTTGCTTGTTTATCCCTCGAATCCTATAGGGCCTTGTAAAATAGTCCTTTAAGTTAAATCACATTAGATTTGACAAGAATATTTTGCAAATCTAACGATTAGAGGGAAAGTGACATTTTCACCTCCCTTGAATGTTTTCCAACCCATTTTTTAATAGGTATAAACCCAACACCATCTTTTAAAAAATCCAAACTCACTTGAGTTCTTTTTTCCAATTGTTAGCAAAAAATCATAATCCAAAGTTGAGTTTCATAAAGATTTGAAACATCTAAGACCCCATAGGATTGGAGGGACTAATATTCAATTTTCAAGATTTCGAGACTAATATGTAGGTATTGAAGATTTAAGGAATAATATGCAATTTCTAAGATTTGAGGGACTAATTTGCATTTATTGATGATTTAAGTGAGTAGTATCTAAAAACCCTAAGAAATAATATGTGCGGTAAATTGATAAGAAATAAGATAGGTGGGATTTATGCATGGATTTATACATGTATATAATAAATTCACTAGGCCTTTATTAAGACAGAAACCAAAGTGGCCTTAATTTGTTCAAAAAAGAAATGAAAACTGTTTTTCGTTATAAACTGGAAACTAACTGTATTTTTCGGCAGTATCCTAAGGAAGAAAATGCTCTTTTAAAAACTAAAGTTCATTGGTTGACTACAGAAATTGCAGATGAATTACTTATATTCAATATGATTACTTTCAACAGAATAGCTTACTCTTCGTAGATAAGCTATTTTCAATTATCATTGAGTCAGTGACCTTTTTTCATTCCATTTTTTTAGGTAATTTTCATTTTACAACTTTCTGTTGCATTATTTTCTAGGGTTGCAATAGTTTGGTTTCCCACACGTTGACGAGAAACACATCCGTGTCAATCCAACAGTGTAACTTATTCATAAAAACAAAACACTTTGTTACACTCTGTAGTGAATAATAAGAAACTAGATTAGGAATGGTCCTCTATCTATAGACGAGAGTTTAGATGCGCTTTTGTCCTTTATGAATGTTGTACTTATGATGAACTCAAATGGGCTATCTGCCATAACAGCAAATATAAAAAAAAATCTGCTCTTCGAAAAGTATGAAGTTACCGACTACAATGTGTAATAGAAAAAAATTAAGCCTCGTTTCCGGACCAGCTTAAATAAGCAGGTTGATGGCCTTTTTTCTTCGGCCCAGCTTAAATAAGCAGGGGACTGATATGCAGAATTTTATTTTGTGGGTATTTAAATTTCTGACTGAGGTGCAATATTCCTTTTATATTCAACCCTTTTTTTTTCAGTTTCCTTCAAATAAATAAGTCAGGGTACGTAATTAGTGGGAAATCCAATAGACCTCTTTCATAAGAAATAAGAAATCGAATGGAGGCTTACTCAGTATAAAATAAAATAGGCCTTTCAGCATTATATAAATCAATGGCCTGTATACCAGAAATAAAATTCGATGGGCCTCAGTTCACAATCAGCATGAAAACAGTACTATTCATAAATATTTAGGAAACGCACTTAATAATCTATAAGAAATCACATGGGCCTGCAGTTCATTATAATCATAGGATTCACTGGTCCTTACTCATTAGGAAATCAAGCAGGCCTGTGTATATAATAATATAATAAAATAATAAGCCAACGGTGCTTACTAATTTTCGATGATCTGTAGATGCATCGAATGCTCTTATTTATAGATGGACTGAGCTCTTGCTCAGCGCCTACATCACTTTCTACATGTATTCTACACTTGAGCACTAACAAAAGTAGTGGACTACATTTTACGGACTTTATCTGCCTTTTTCTAGAAGACAAAAAAGTCATTTTCTTCTTTTTCATGAATGCAATACTGACATGTATTTGCTGGATGCTGCAATAGCTGGCATACGCGTTGATGTGTCTGTTCATTTGATTTGAACTGGTTGGTGAAGAGTCGCTGTCTTTCTTTAGCGACTAAAGACTTCGCGCTGGAAAGATTTGTAGGAAATTTCCCACTAGCAATGATTGAAACATGTTCATTTATTTCATAGACCCATAATGCTGCTCCGCCGGTTGTAGATAATACTCGATCCCACATATGTATAAGAACCTTGATGCCTGTGGCTCTTGCTTCTTGGATGCTTGTTGTTGAAAACATTGCCTCTGTTGGTTGTTTAAAAACTTGATCTGCTGGGATGGATTCTTTCCCGTTACCCGCTATACCTAGTTGAATGATGTGAATTCCTGGGATGTATTCGCCTTCTTGACCCCATTCGGGTTTTGCTGAGATTACTTTCATAAAAATATCTTGCGGACTAAGAACTCGTCTCCAAAGACGAAATTGGTTGACTGCTCTGCGAACAACGCTCGGTAGAAGCTGGATTTCATGATTATCAGATGAAACATAGACGAGGTTAACGAAACCATTGTGAAATGCATCCTTAACAATCTCAGGATTGGATTTCTGAAGAAAATTGAGTCTAGGATAGACTCCAGTGTGATTAGGAAGGATTTTGTCACTAGGACGAAGTGAATAAATAAGCTCACAGGTTTGAATGTAATCTGTAAGATCTGGAAGCTTTCTTTTGTATTTTGGAGTTAAAACAACTGATGGGTTTTCAGCTTGTCTTGAGCTTTGATTTTCGGTAAGTTTCCGCTTTAAAGCTGATGGAATTTCAGCTTTAGGCTCAGATTTCTCTGCGCTAGTATTTGGAGAAGAGACCGACTTTGAACGCGTCTCTCCTGGGGAAGGTACTTGAATACCTTGAGAAGTTGATGAATTTTCAACTTTCGACAAAGGAGTTAACATCTCCTGCTGTGATTGGTCTATAATATCGTAGACTTCTTCGAATTTCTTCTGAGCATCGTTAATTTGTGCGTTAGCACTAATCAGCTGCTCCCGGCATTCTTTATTCTCTTTTAAAAGGCTTTCAAGAATTTCTTCGTGAACCTGCAGCTGATGAATCACTTGGATTAATAGTTCTTGAGATTCTGATACTTTTATCATGGAAGATGTTTGTTTCTTAAGCGTTTCTTCCATTTCCTCTGCTAAGAAAATCGGCAAGAAAGTAAGCTCTCCCTTTAATAAACTCAATTGTAAATTCATAATGAGCAAAGAATGTTTGCCATCTGTTGAGCCTCTTGTAATCAGGAGTCTGGTAATTTATTAAAAATGTAAGGCTTTAGTGTTGAGTATTAATGTCGGTTCTTACCTTGAAAGGTTTTGATAACACGTACGTTTGGAGTCAAAGAAGGCGAATACATCCCAGGAAACATTAGAAGAACACGGAATACATTTAAAGTTGTATTCTTTAATTTGTTATTAAACTTTCGTAATTTTTATTAAACTTTTTGTAATTTTTGTTAAACATAGAATACATTTAAAGTTATATTCCTAGTCACCTTCCGATATTCCTAGTCTTTCCATTATTTTAGCGATATTCTTTTCTAATTTTTATTAAACTTTTGTTGATTATCAAGTTTTTCTATAATGGACTCTTTTTCTAAGTTTTTAATTATTAGTCGTTTTAATTCTTTAAATTGGTTTTCAGAATTTAAATCTAGTTCATTTATTTCTTCTTTTAAATTAGAGAATTCTTTACTAACTTTTGTACTTAGTTCTTTCATTTGGGCGATATTTTGTTCAGATAACTTATCTATTGATAGCACTATGTTACTAAGTTGTATATCGTCTGTAGTTGCATAAGGATTAAAGACTAGTTTTATTAGGGCACTGTTTGTCCAATTTAATTGGTTATTACTTAATGCATCTGAGTCTCCTAGAGTTTCAAAAGGTTGTCGTACAAGAGTTGGTATTCCTCTGTATCTGAAGCTACTTGAAGGTAGGTCATTTGTGTGTACTGTTTCTTTAAATAAGGTTAATGGAGGTAATTTATTCGCCATTATTTTATTAGTTTATTATTATTGGCTCTGATAGCTATGAAGGAATAGAAAAGAAATTATACCTGCCCGCCCACTACCTTCCGCACTCACCTGTGCCATTTGCCAAGCCGTACAGATCGTCTCTTTTAGTGTCCATGACGCCCTGTTGGCTTAACACTACTAGGGTTGCTCAAAACAGCCTCCAGCACTCTGAATTACTTAAAAAGACTTTTAAGTAATTCTACTCGCTAGAATACATTTCCTTTTTCTCTCTCTCTCTCTAATTTTCGATGATCTCTATATGCATCGACTGCTCTTATTTATAGATGGACTGAGCTCTTGCTCACTGCGTACTTCGATTTCTCCATTTATTCACATTTTACTGACATTTATCTTCCTCTTGACTTAGTTTTTGACGGGTCTGGCTGGAGTTGAAAGATTCGCCTGAGCATCATCTTCTGGTGGATTCGTCTCTGGACGTGTATGGTCTTGCTTTATCTGCCTTCTTCTAGAAGACATAAAAGTCACTTTCTTGTTTTTCACGAATGCAATACTGACATGTATTTGCTGGACGCTGCAATGGCATACACGTTGATGTGTTTGTTCATTTGATTTGGACTGGTCGGTGAAGAGTCGCCTTCTTTCTTTAGAGGGTTATTCGTTGGGGGAATTTTAGAGTAAATGCGATAATTTTTGAGACTTTACTTTATGGTGTTATTTATTGAGACAATAGGATTGAGATTTCACTTTAAGATATTATTCATTGAGACAATGAGATTGAGATAATTATCCCCACTTTTCCAAAATTATCTCATTTCTATACAAACTTGGTGTACCAATCTTCAAAATTTACCTCATTCTTAACTTTGGGACAATCATGAGAAAAGTGGGATAATTTTGAAGCACTAATATTATATTATAAAATTCTACTATAATCGTAAGACAATAAAATATTATATAATATTATCTAATATAATATTATTATATATCATTATTACATATTAGTTAATAATATTTATATATTATAATATTAGTATTATTTTATTATAATATCACATTATATTATTTAATATATATTTTATTAGTTAGAATAACAATATTATTGTAGTATTGTTATGATATAAAATATTGTATTATAATTTAGTGTTCATATATTTAATATAATAATATATTAATTATATTATAATATAATTTAATATGATAATATATTCTATTACATAGAATATTTTAATCTACTATATATTAAAGTATGATATTATATACACTATTATATATATAAATAATATAATATAATATATTAATTAATAATATTTTTAATTAATAATATTGAAGATATTAATAGTATATTACGGTTATTATAATATTATATTATAGTAAGGAGTCAGGTCATCAATTATCCTATTAAATTATAGTAATTGTCATAAAATATAATATTATATTTTAATAATAATATAATATTTTAAATAATATTATATTGAATAAAACAAAATATTATAATATTTATATTTATCTTAAATTAAATATTATAATATTGAAATATTTTATTAAATATATTATTTGTATATTATATCAATTATTATGTAATATATCATATTATTATAATATAATATATTATATTAACTAATAACATTAATATAATTATAATTAATTAGTAATTATAATATAACATATTATATTTTAGTATAAAGTAAAATAATGTATTATATTATAATAATATACTAAATAATATGCTAAACCAATTGGATAAATTAATTTAGACTTAATTGATAAATAAATATTATATTATATTTTAATAAGGTGTCACATCATCAATTATCCCACATGAATTGTTAAATCAAAACTTTAAATTATCCCATTATCCCAACTTGTCCCACTTTACCCCACTCAAAATATCTTAAAGAAATAAAATTATTCAATTAAAACAATTATCCCACTTAGCCTCAACTTGTCCTAAAAGACTTTGCGCTAGAAAGATTTGTAGGAAATTTTCCACTAGCAATAATTGAAACATGTTCATTTATTCAGGGCCAGGGGTGGTCGTGTATGGTCTTGCTTTATCTGCTTTCTTCTAGAAGACAAAAAAGTCACTTTCTTGTTTTTCATGAATGCAATACTGACATGTATTTGCTGGACGCTGCAATGGGATACACGTTGATGTGTCTGTTCATTTGATTTGGACTGGTTGGTGAAGAGTCGCCTTCTTTCTTTGGGGGTTATTCATTGGGACATTTGGGGAGATAATGGGATAATTTTTAAGATTCTACTTTATGATGTTATTCATTGGGATAATGGAACAAGGATAATACTTGTTAGTGTTATTGGTTTGTTGGAACACTAATAAGATAATTTCACCACTTGGGATAAAATTATCCCACTCATGTACAAAGTTTTATCCCAATAGTAAAAATTTACCCCATCCTCTATATTGGAACAATTATGTTCCACTTTAAAGGCAATTGGGATAATTTTAAAATATTTTTATATTACTTAATTAATACATGCTAATTATATTATAAATATATACCATGATATATAAAACATAAAGTAATAATATATTCAACATATTATATTATATTATATTATCATGCAATAGAATAAAGTATTATTATAATTTATTTTATGTATAATTTATTATATTATATTTATTATATATTATTATGCAATATCACATAGTATATTATATCATAATAAAATAGTACAATATATTTATTATAATGTTAAATTATATTATTATAATATTATATAATAATGTAATAATATATATTATATTATATTAGTTGTAGTTAATATTTTACTATAGTTAATATAATATAATATTATATTATATTAAAATAATATAATAATATATTATAATATAATATAGCATAATATTAAAATTATTGAATATGTTAGTATATTATATTAATTATATAATATAATATAAATCATGTCATATGATTATATTATATTATATTCATATATTATATTGATATAATAAAATATATTATTGTAAGAAAATTTAATACATTTTAGATATTCTGTATATATTATAGTAATTATCATATAATATAATATTATATTTATTATAATATAGTATTTTAAATAAAATTATACTAAATAAAAGAAAATATTATGATATTTTATGCAGTAAATTATAACCAATGATACTATATTCTAATATATTAAATTAAATATTATATTATTGAAATATTATATTACATATTTCATACATTCTATCAATTATTATATAATATGGCATACTATTATAACATAATATAATAAATAATTAATAATATTAATTATATTATATTTTAATATAAAGTAAAATAATGTATTATATTACAATAACATACTAAATGATATATTAAATCTATTGGATAAATAAATTATAGTAATTATCATAAAATATAATATAATATAATATAATAATAATATAATATTTTTAACAATGTTATATTTAATAAAATAAAATATTATAATATTATATTTATATTAAATTAAATATTACATTATTGAAATATTATATTAAATATATTGTTCATATATTATATCAATTATTATATAATATATCATATTATTATAATATAAAATAAAATATTAATTAATAACATTAAACATAGTTATAATTAATTAGTGATTATAATATAACATATTATATTTTAGGATAAAGTAAAATAATATATTATATTATAATAACATATTAAATAATATACTCAACCAATTGGATAAATTAATTTAGACTTAATTGATAAATAAATATTATATTTTAATAAGGTGCTACATCATCAATTATCTCACATGAATTGTCAAATCAAAGCTTCAAATTATCCCATTATCCCAACTTATCCTACTTTATCCCACACCAAATATCCCAAAATGATAAAATTATCCCATTGACACAATTTTCCCACTTTAGCCCCAATTTGTCCCATTGGTTGGGATAATTTTAGAGTAAATGGGATAATTTTTGAGACTTTACTTTATGGTGTTATTCATTGAGACAATGGGATTGGGATTTCACTTTAAGGTGTTATTCATTGAGACAATGAGATTGAGACAATTACCCCCACTTTTCCCAAAATTATCCCACTTCTATACAAACTTGTTGTACCAATCTTCAAAATTTATCTCATTCTTAACTTTGGGACAATCATGAGAAAAGTGGGATAATTTTGAAGCACTAATATTATATTATAAAATTCTACTATAACGTAAGACAATAAAATATTATATAATATTATCTAATATAATATTATTATATATCATTATTACATATTAGTTAATAATATTTTATATATTATAATATCAGTATTATATTATTATAATATCACATTATATTATTTAATATATTTTTTAGTTAGAATAACAATATTATTGTAGTATTTTTATGATATAAAATATTGTATTATAATTTAGTGTTCATATATTTAATATAATAATATATTAATTATATTATAGTATAATTTAATATGATAATATATTCTATTATATAGAATATTTTTATCTACTATATATTAAAGTATGATATTATATACTTTATAAATAATATAATATAATATATTAATTAATAATATTGAAGATATTAATAGTATATTACGATTATTATAAATATTATATTATAGTAAGGAGTCATGTCATCAATTATCCTATTTAAATTATAGTAATTGTCATAAAATATAATATTATATTTTAATAATAATATAATATTTTAAATAATATTATATGTAATAAAACAAAATATTATAACATTTATATTTATCTTAAATTAAATATTATAATATTAAAATATTTTATTAAATATATTATTTGTATATTATGTCAATTATTATGTAATATATCATATTATTATAATATAGTATATTATATTAACTAATAACATTAAATATAATTATAACTAATTAGTAATTATAATATAACATATTATATTTTAGTATAAAGTAAAATAATGTATTATATTATAATAATATACTAAATAATATGCTAAACCAATTGGATAAATTAATTTAGACTTAATTGATAAATAAATATTATATTTTAATAAGGTGCCACATCATCAATTATCCCACATGAATTGTCAAATCAAAACTTTAAATTATCCCATCTTGTCCCACTTTACCCCACTCAAAATATCCCAAAGGGATAAAATTATTCAATTGGAACAATTATTCCACTTAGCCTCAGCTTGTCCTAAAAGACTTTGCGCTAGAAAGATTTGTAGGAAATTTTCCACTAGCAACAAGAAAATTGACCCAGCGTTGCATGGCATTTGTATGATGAAATCAAAAATAATAGTTAAATACTTTGCTTAGAAAATTCTTTCTTAATTTGTGGATAAAAATATTTTTAGGATTTGCAAAATAGGTAAATTAGTGTGAACGAACAAAGAAAATGGTTTAAGCATTTGGTTTAAAAAATTTTAACTTGTCATCAAAAATATTTTTTGTTTTGTATCATAGATAAAGTAGTCCATGAAAATTTTAAAAATAATGATTTAAGCATTAGGATAATTCTAATGCCTTTGGTAGTTGTATTGTAGATAAAGGCAAAAAATAATACTTTAAGCATATTAGTTTGGAGAAAGACAAAAAGAAAAGCTCATTTTATTTGGAAAAATATTAGCTAAAGTATTTGTATGATACTAATGACTTGGTAGTCATTACGTACACAAATTAGTATGGAGAAAAGAAAAATAAAATAAAATAAAATAAAGGCTCATTTGTTTTAGAAAGAAATGTTTTAAAAATTAGTCCCTCACAACTTCAATAATTCCATATTAGTCCCTCAAATCTCAAGAATTGCTTATTAGTCTCTCAAATTCTAAGGGGTCTTACAATTTGGTTTCTTAATGATGAAAATAAATATTAGTTATGATATCCCTCTTAAAGCTTATCTAGCTTAAAAAAGATTATTTACAGTTTAGTAATCTAAAGTTTACACCATTTAACTTTAATACCAAAGATTTTGGCAATTAGATATCCTAAAGTTCACACCTTTTAATTTTGATACCTCAAAGTTTTTTGACACTTTTGTTAAGACAAAGTGTATATCTTGTTAACTTTGATACCCAAAGTTTTTTGACACTTTGATACATTAAACTTTTCTTAAACTTTAGGGTGTTAGAGTTAAAAATGTTAATATATTGGGGTACCAAAGTAAAAAAATATAGAATCTTTAAGGTATGAAAGTTAAAAATGTATAAACGTTAGGGTAGCAAAGTGTTAGAAAACGCTTGGGGTATCAAAGTTAAAATGGCGTAATGTTTGGGGTACCATAGTGTCAAATAAACTTGTGTATATCAATATTTTAAAACATTGTAAACTTTAGAGTGCCAAATTGCAAACAACTCTTTAAAAATATTGGATGATGGTATTTTGGATATTGAGGGGTAAACTTGCAATAAGACAAGGATTTGATGGAGTAATGAGCAATTATTTAGATTGAGATACTAATGTGAAATTATTAAAGATTTAGGGACCAATATATCTAAACAACGCTATGTAAAAATACCTCTAAAATGCTAAATTACAAATAACCCTTTAAAAAATATTAGATGAAAGCATTTTCATCATTGAGGTACCAAATTACAATGACCTTAGAATTTGAGGGACTAATGAACAATTATTGAGATTTGAAGGGCTAATATGCAATTATTGAGAATTTGAAGGACTAATTAGCAATTACTGAGATTTGAGGGGCTAATATGCAATTAATAGAAAATTTACTGTTCATTTCCATGTAGCTACAGTACATATATAAACATTAACTAATTAACCAAGGATTAAAGAACTAAGTAAAGATATTGGGAGTTACTGTAGCTTGAAAAGATGTTTGCTACAGTACAACTCCCAATAACTTTAGTAAATATATAAATATAAATATAAATAATTGAAACATGTTCATTTATTCAGGGTCAGGGGTGGTCGTGTATGGTCTTGCTTTATCTGCTTTCTTCTAGAAGACAAAAAAGTCACTTTCTTGTTTTTCATGAATGCAATACTGACATGTATTTGCTGGACGCTGCAATGGCATACACGTTGATGTGTCTGTTCATTTGATTTGGACTGGTTGGTGAAGAGTCGCCTTCTCTCTTTAGCGGCTAAAAGACTTTGCGCTGGAAAGATTTGTAGGAAATTTTCCACTAGCAATAATTGAAACATGTTCATTTATTCAGGGTCAAGGTTGGTCTCGGGGCTGGGGTTAAGGGTTTCGGGTTCGGCTTTCCAGTTTGGGCTGGGGTTGGGGGTTTCGGGTTTAGGGTGGGGTTGGGGTTTGGATAGGGTTTGGTTAGCGTTAGGGTTAGGGTTTGGGCTAAGGGGTTGGGGGTTAGGATTGGGGTTGGGATTGGGTGAGGGTTTGGGGTTAGGTTAGGTTAGGTTAGGTTAGGTTAGGTTAGGTTAGGTTAGGTTAGGGTTAGATGGGTTTAGGGTCGTGGTTTGGGGTTAGGGTTGGGTTATGGTTAGGGTTAGGGTTAGGGTTAGGTTAGGTTAGGTTAGGGTTAGGGATTAGTTAGGGTTGGAGTTAGGGCTTAGGGTTTGGGTTGGAGTTAGGGTTGGGTTTAGGATTGGGGTCAGACTAGGTTGGTTTGGGGTTAGGGTTGGGTTATGGTTAGGGTTAGGGTTAGATGGGTTTAGGGTCAGGGTTTGGGGTTAGGGTTTAACCCTCTCATTGCAAAGTCCTGATTCTGTTTAGAAAAATAATTCAATCTTCCTCTCTTTGCACATCCTGCAGGGAAATATGACATAATATTAGGGATGTCAAAATTGACCCAAACCCATTTGCTCACCCATACCCGCCCACTAAATGCTCATCTATATCCACCCATTTAGTTAAATGGGTCATGTTATGGTCCTGGATAATTTCTATTATTAGTTGTTAGTGGGGAACTAATTAGTCGAGTGGGAGAGACACAACCGCGAGGATTAAGATGCCCGACTGGGCAAGTCATCTTGACAGAAATGACCCAGATCCGATCGCCAAGCGAAATGAACATGCCGTCCCTTGATGCCATCGCTCGACCCACCAATCGAGAACCTTCGTGGACGACACGGAAGGCGTCATCACTCGGCTCTCTCAGTCAAAAGCCTTCGTGGACGACACGCATATGCCATCACTCGGCTCTCACCAAAAGCCTTCGTGGATCTACACGTAGGCGCCATCACTCGGCTCTCACCAAAAGCCTTTGTGGATGACACGAAGGCGTCATCACTCGGCTCTCACCAAAACCTTCGTGGATCTACACGTAGGCGCCATCACTCGGCTCTCACCAAAAGCCTTTGTGGATGACACGAAAGGCGTCATCACTCGGCTCTCTCAGCCAAAAACCTTCGTGGACGACACGGAAGGCGCCATCACTCGGCTCTCTCAGCCAAAAGCCTTTGTGGATGACACGAAAGGCGTCATCACTCGGCTCTCTCAGCCAAAAGCCTTCGTGGACGACGCGGAAGGCGTCATTACGCAGCTCTTCGGCTGAACCCTTCCGCGAAATGGGTCGATAGGCATCAATACTCGACTCGTCAACCGGGTGCCCTCGTGAACGACACCAAGCGATGTTAAATTGCTCTTCTCTCGATCGTCTGCATATGAAAGCCGAGATAATTAAGTCGGTCGATTATATGACCGCTTGATGGTGATTCCTCGTTCGACAAGCTTATGTGCTCAACGTAAGTGACAGTGGCATAGGACTTGACCCCGACAATACGTCCATATCACATTAAATGCACAGTTAGTGTCTTAATATCTCCGTCCCTCGCAGTATTTAAGACACCTTAAACTGAACAGTGTGGTGCACGTCGCCAATCCCATCTCATTAATAGTGAAGAAACAGTACAAACTCTAAGACCAATGATCATTCTACACCTGTAAAGATAAATCCGACACTGCCGCCCATACCAAACCTCAGCCCAATCAGCGGTCACCACTTGGAAGTCTATCTGACTCACCCCTCAAGTCCAAATCAATTAAAGAGACGAGAATGCCCTCAGATCCCTTGTATAAATAGGGTATTGCTCAATGAAAGAGGTAACTAAGAACAAAAATCCTAACCTTTTTTATTGTAAGATTTTCCAACATAAAAATCCATTACTAACTTGACCGTCGGAGAGATCACCGAGATCCCAACTCCGTCTTTTCACAGGTCGTTCTCCGGCATAACCAAATCTCGTCCATCCGTCATCACTTGCAGGCACTAGAAGAGAAAGCGAGCTCCACGTCATAAGTTCAGATCAAAGCAGAGATCATTTGACTGTGTATATTTTTCAGCATCAACAGGTCATAAATGGGTGGGTATTGTTTCTATTAAAGATAAATGAGTCATAAATGGGCGGGCTATTACCCGCCCATTTACCCATTTAGATGTGTGTTCTTTCAAAAACACCCTCAAAGTTTTAACAATTGTAAAAAATATTTTTAAAAATTTAAAATTACATAAAACACCGTATAGATAAAACTATCGACCAACAAACATAAAATTTAAAAATTATCAGCAGCCCCTTAGAAATTTAAAGTTTATGAAAAACACCCCCAAAGTTAAAAATTTACAAAAATACCCTCAAAAGTTTAAAATTACAAAAAAACTCTCAAAATTTCTAACTTCATATATAACACATGAAATCATGAAATTTATAGTAGACCCTAAACATTTAAAATTTGTAAATAACACCCTCAAAGTTTTAGAAAATGAGAAAAACACCCTCAAGGGTCTAAAATTAGTAAAACCACCCTGACATTTCACAACCTACAAAGGACATATGAAATCAAGAAATTCCCAGCAGTACTGTGTAAATTTAGAATTTGCAAAAAACACCCTCAAAGTTTAAAGATTTACAAAAAATACCCTCAAGAGTTCAAAATTATAAAAAATTCCAGAAATTTCTAAATTTACAAAAACACATGAAATCTGAAAATTTTCAGTAGCCTCCTATAAATTTCAAATTTACAAAAACACCCTTAAAGTTTTTTAAAATACGAAATACACCCTCAATGGTTTAGAATTATAAAAATAACCCTGAAATTTCAAAACCTAACTAAGGTACATGAAATTCGAAAATTACCAGCAGCCCCCGGTAAATTTATAGTTTGCAACAAACACTCTCATAGTTTAAAAAATTGCATATAACACCCTCAAGAGTTCAAAATTATAAAAAAATCTAAGAATTTTCTAAACTTACAAATGATACATGAAATCTGAAAATTTCCAGCAGTCCCCTATAAATTTAAAATTTTCAAAAAGCACCCTCAAAGTTTTCAAAAATGCGAAAAACACCCTAAATGTTTGAAAATAACAAAAGTACCCTTAAAATTTTCAAAACACACCAATAAAATATCAAAACTTACAAATAGTGCAAGATATGTAAATTACGTGGAGCTAAGGAAAATTTTGAAATTTGCAGAAAACACCCCAAAGTTAAAATTTACAAATAACACCCTCAAAGTTTAAAGATTTGCAAAAATACCCTCAAGAGTTCAAAATTATAAAAAATTCCTCAAAATTTTCAAAATTTTCAAAATGAACACAGATACAGAAAATCTAAGAATTGCAAACAATTACTTAAAATTTTCAAATTTGCAAAAGACACCCTAAAACTTTTAACAGTTGCAAAATACACCCTTAAAAATTTAGAACTTACAGAAAAGTCTTCAAATCTACATATAGTAAAATTGAAAACTAGGATTACAGATGACCCCTTGAAAATTTTAGAATTTGTAAAAACACCCTAAAACTTTCAAAAGTTGTAAAAACACCTTCTAAATTTGAAATTTACAGAAAAATACCATAATAATTTCAAACCTACAACCAATATGCTGAAAATCTGGAATTACACGCAGCCCCTAAAAATTTTGACTTTGTAGAAAACACCGAAAAGTTTTAGGTGTTTTTTGCAAATTCTAAAATTTTCAAGGGGCTGTTTGTAATCCTTGATTTTCAATTTACTGTTTGAAGTTTAAATATTTTCAAAGCATTTCTAGATAATGTTGCATTTTAGGGTGGTTTTTCAAACTTTTGAAAGTTTTAGGGTGTTATTTGCAAATCACAAATTTGCAGGGCAATTTGTAATTCTAAGAATTTAAATGAACTATATGTAGATTTGACATATTCACAGATTTTTTCTAAATTTTGAATATTTGAAGGTGTTTATTGCAACTTAGAAAGTTTAGGGTGTTTTTGCAAATTTTGAAAATTTAGGGGTTGTTTGTAATTATAAGAATTTCAATGTACTATTTGTAGTTTTGGAATATTCGCAGAGTTTTTATAAATTTTGAATATTTGAGGGTGTATATTGTAACTTTAAAAGTTTTAGGGTGTTTTTGCAAATTTTAAAAATTTAGGGACTGTTTGCAATTCATAGATATCAGTTTTCTATTTTAGGTTTGAAATTTTCAAGCTTTTTCTGCAACTTTTAAATTTTTAGGGTGTTTTATCAAATTTTCAAAGTTTTAGGGTGTTTTTGTAAATTCTAAAACTTTTGGGACAGTTTGTCTTTCCCTGGTTTTCATTGAAATATTTTAGATTTGAAATTTTTAGTTTATTTTTAATTTGTTTTTAGGGTATTTTTGTAATTTTCAAAATTTCGTGGTGTTTTTGTAAATTTGAAATTTTTTAGGGTATTTATTGTAAAGTTTTAAACTTTCAATGTTATTTGTATGTTTTGAATTTATAGGATGTTTATACAATTTTTTGAAAATTTTGAGGCTTTTTTATAGTTTTGAAATTGTTGGGTGTTGTTTGTAATTTTCTATTTTACAAGGGGATATTTATTATTTTGTTATTGTTCAAACTTTTTGTAAGTTTGACAATTTTTTGGTCAGTTTGCAAAGAGCCTCCTAAAAGTTTATAAAAAGACCCTTGAAAGTTTATGTATATAACACTATTATAGTTAAATGGGCAAATGGGCAGCCCGTTTATTAAATGGGCGGGCGAAAACCCGTCCATTTAGTAATTGATAAATAGGCCATAAATGGGCAAATGGGCAAAATATGCCCGCCCGTTTATGACTCATACCCGCCCATTTAATATCCCTACATAATATAATGAGTGAACAGAAATTTCAAGAGGAAACAGAGGGCACATAATCAAGTACTATAGATTTTTAACGGTCAATTAGTAGGAAAAGATTCAAACTTTGGCTATATGGCTGCTTCTTTTGAGTTTTGCAATAAATAGCCCGCTAGTTTCGGATGTTTTCGGATCAAAGCGCAAGGTTTTAGGGATCCTTCCACTCCTGCAATGCCAGCTATCAGCAGCATCTATCTCTTCTGACACTAATGAAAAGGGCTAAATTACCAAATTGGTATTTAAAGTGAACTCACTTAACCAATAAGGTATTTAAAAAACCTCCGGCGTCTTTATGGTATTTAAAGTGAACTCACTTAACTAACTAGGTCTTTCTTTACCGATCGCCCAAGTCTCCAATGCGGTCTCACACGCCGCTTAATTCAATTTTATGTGGCACGGTCTTGATGACCTGGCGAAGTTAGTTGAGCCCAATAAATGGGTTTTCTTGTCCAAAATTAGGGCAAAAAATTTACGGCTGAATCTTTGGAGAGGAAGAAGAAAGTGAGTTGATTTGGGATCTCGCCGAGCTCAAGCCGATAAACAAGCTCCAAGGGTAGAATTTCTACGACAATGCCATCTTCAAGCTCAAGCCACCAAGAACAAGCCGCAATGAGAATTGTTGCTTGCGGTTTGAACAAGGTCACTCCATTCAAAGGTGGAACGATGCAAAGAAAGAATCGGGGTAAAAGTATGTGAATGTGGATTGCAAGGTCTATACTTTACATCATTCACTCGATGAAACCCCTGAAGGTTCTATAGATGCCAAAATTATAATGTAAGTTTGATTTTAATCTCTAATTTCCTTAATTTGTGTATGTAAATGTGGGTTGCTGATTTTTAATGGTCTAATTTTACGTAAAGGAGGATGTAGTGTGTGGGAATGGTTTGATTATCCGTTGTGCAATGTTGCCTCTGAAATAATCCCTCTTCTAAGAGATGAAATCAGAAGTCTCATATGAGAGAGAATGAGCTTAATGACTTGGTTAAGCAGGAGATAATTATCTTAATGAATACCATGAAGAAATTACAAATTTGAAGAGGGAGAATCGAGGTGGCAAGAAGAGGAAGTCCGGCTTCGCTAGAAATTCAAGAGTTACGTGATGAAAAAGCTAAACATGAGGTTCAGCTAGATTTAGAGAGAAAGAATGTGAAATTCTACAAGGGATCTTGTATGATGTTAGGAGTACTTTCAATGTTGTTAATTGCTTGTTTTTCTTTTAAAGGATGTAACGCAATTTGTATATGTAATCTTTCAATTTGAATGTATGATAATGTTGGAATGTAATGCAATTTGGGATCTTCTTTTATGCTTGTACATAGATAATGTGAATACTTATGGGATATACTCAGTTTGCATTGAAATTTTGGCATCATGTACCTAATTGCATATATTAACCATAACATCGTGATCTGTTCAAACCATGAATAGATATATACTATATAAGATCGAGATCTGCTCAAGCTATGAATACATATACCATAACATCCACAAGGTACACTACAACAATTCATATCAGTTACAACTTCAAGCTTAAATCCAAAACAAGGGTGCATAATCGGTTTGATTCTATTACAATTATACTACATATCATTCAATGTTGCATTTGAGTTCTCATGGGATGCAAAACTTCGCAACGGGAAGTCGGGTCGAGATTGATTTTGGATGATGGTAGCTTGATTGTCGATGGGCCTCTAAATGCAATCTCTCCATGATCTCCTTGCCATAATCCATATCCCTCGGGCATATTAACTCCTCCTCCTCTTGTGATCCTCCTTCGCCTCTGCCATCTCCTCTTCTACTAACTCCTCCTCCTCTTGTGGTTGAACCAAGATAGTATTTGTTGCATCTTGAGATTGAGTTACACCTTCATGAGAAGAAAAATGCACATATAAATTACACATTCATGAGAAAGAAATACACATATGAGTTACAACTCAAAATAATGCACACATGTATTAAATTATGAATAAGCATGAGTGCTCACCTCTTCCCATTGATCTTTTCTGTCTAAGAATCTCTACTGGTGTAGGTCCTTGACATCTCTCCATGTCAACTTCATTTTTACTAATCCTGGACTTACTCCCTTTAGGTCTGCCTCTCTTCCTCCTTTCACTTGTCCCTTCTTCATTCACTTGAGATTGTGATGCCTGAAAGAGTAAATTTGAATGGCAAGTTTGATTCTTTAAATGAATGTGATATTTTAATTTATTAAAAAGAAATGTATAACTTACTTGTTCAGAGTTTGATCTAGTAGGGGGTGGTGCTGGTGTAGGGCAATTTCTTTTACGGTGTTCAGTAGAACCACAATGTCCACACTTCTGTGGACACCCTAGCCTTGATGCCTTAAAAGGATTCTTTTGTCCTTCATTAGGGTCCTTCCTCCTAGCAGTTTTAGGTCTCCCTAGCTTTCTTCTCACTATGTTGGGAGGCAATATCATCCCTTCCCCCTCTTTGTCCCAATACATGCTACCTTGTAAAGGATTGATCATCCTGCTATAAGCAACCATGTAGTTCTCTATTTTGTACCAATCAGATATATAATATTCAGGTTTTCTTCTTTTGAATAAGATAGCACTTATAGCATGTGCACAAGGAACCCCAGTTAGATCCCATACCCTACAAGAACATGTTTGGTTGCCCAAGTGAATAGCATGACTCATTCGCCTATGAAGTAACTCAAAACCACTTTCATCATCCTCTCCATTCCAATGTGTTTCACAATGTGTTTGTTCTTCATATGCCTCTTGCATCTTCTTATGAACTCTAGGGCTCACATCATCAATAAATTTTGCCATGAGATTTTTCTTCTGCTGCATCCTATCCATGATAGACAACCTAATGTCCTCTAACATAGAGATAATTGGTTTATATCTTGCAAGTAGAATGAATGAGTTGAAAGTTTCCGACATGTTGTTATCAACACTATCACATTTACTATGGCACTTAAAATGGGACTTACAAAATGTTTTAGGGTCTCTATCCATGAAATCCATATAGGCTTGTTGTGACATCCTCCTTAACTTGGCAGCTTCTGTTGCAAATACTCCCATACTTGTAGCTTTAACACAAGACCAAAATTGTCTTTGAAGAACCCTGCCACTGTGAGATTTTCTCCAATTAGAATAGATATGTCTTGCACATTGCCTGTGTTCTACTGCTGGCCATACTTCATGAATGGCAGGAACCAATCCCTGTAAAAAATTTAATAATTGATTAGTAATATGAATTAAAGGAATAGATTTCAAAATTGATTAAATATGAGATCATATTACCTTCTGTTGATCAGAAATCACTGTCCAATTGTCACCATCTCTCATGTTGAGATCCTCACTCAAGATCCTTAGAAACCATAGCCATGAATTTTTATTTTCTCCTTCTACCACTGCCCAAGCTATTGGCCACATTTGGTTGTTGGCATCTCTCCCAACTGCAGTTAGTAGTTGACCCCCACATGCATGTTTTAAGAAACACCCATCTAATCCAAAAATATGCCTACATTCAAGAGAGAAACCCATCTTCAATGCTTCAAAACATACATAAAACCTCAAAAAAGTAGCTGGTTGACCTGGTTCACCCTCTATTGTCTTTAATATACATGTAGACCTTGGATTGGATCTGTATATTTCTCTAATATAAGGCTTGAGCAACCCATATTGTCTTTTCATTAGTCCTTGTACAGCATTTAAAGCTTTTTCCTTTGCCCTCTGACATTTCCTTAAATTCACATTAATCTCATAGTCCTTTTTCATTTGCAAACATATATCCCTTGGTCTCATCTTTGGATTTCTTAATATCTGATCTAGGAACTCATGAGCCAACCAATTCTCAGAGATTAGACCATTTTGAAATGTTCTGCTACAAGTATGAAATGGATACATACCTTTAATTTGCCAAGCATCTTTTTCTTTGAGATCTGGACCTGCACTTAACTCCCAATGGCAATGTGAACAACCAACATTAAGTCTTATCTTATCATTCTTTAGGTAGGACAGATCATAATGTTGTTGTATAGAGTAGTTGAGAATGGCTTCCTTTAAGACCTTTCTTGATGTGAATCTAAGCCCTGATTCAAATTGGACTGATTTCATATCAGTTACTTCATTGAAAAATTTGTAGTCTACACTTCTCTTCATCTTCTTCTTTTTAATTCTAACTGGTTCAGCTTGCTCACTCTCATCCTCTTGTTCTTCATCCTCACTCTGAATTAAAGGTTCTTCATCACCACTCTCTCTTTGGTCACTTACATATCCACCCTCATAAGTGGTCCAATAAGAAGGCCATGTAGACTGAGATGGTAATGTACCTCTTGCATTTGGACCTCCTATATTCAAACCCTCAAAATCAGCATATGAATTTTCATCCTCATCATCTTGTTGTTGTGGTTGACTTGTGTCAGCTTCATCTGTGATTGGTACTTGTTCACTAGTGCCAGCATCTTGAGTATCAGTTTGGGGTGCAACTGGGTCAGGTTGGGGTGCAGTTGGCTCAGTTTGGGGTGTAGCACTTTCAGTTTGGCGTGTAATTGGTTCAGCTTCATGTAGGCTAGCTGGCGGGGACAACACATTTCTGTAATGGGGTCCATCATTGTCACCATCCAATAAAGCTCCTGAATTGAAAGCAATTCTCCCCTTCTCCATATTTAATAAATTTTTGTTCCTCTGTTTTATCTCATACAACTCTTCAGTGTCAGAATCCAATGCTTTTTTAGCTACACTGTCCACACTGTCAACTGAGTCACCACTCACATACCCTTCTATATCACCTCTTGCAACTCCCTCATCATCAGTGTCTTCCTCTCCTACACTTGGTTTTACCCTCTGCTTCCCTTTTCTTTTTAGATCAGCTCTGAATTCTTTCACAACCTCAGCATCTTCTCCTTCATCTTCAGCAGCTAACTCCGCAGGGTCAATCTTGTAAGTCTCATCTTCCACTGAATCATCATCATCACTAGAGGATGAATTTTGAGTTGTATGTGTCATAGGCATAGTATGCATAGGAGCTGGAGACTGTGCCTTAACATTAGGGTTATCAGCACTACATTGGCCATCTCGTGCTAGAGTCCCTCTTTTTTTGGGAGTAAACTTTTTCCTAGGCTTCTTAGATTTGACTTCAACTTCTAATGGTTCATCAATTTCATGATGTGCATACACTTCTATCACTCTATGCCGGTGAGCATGTTCAAGCATTTCAGCCAAGTCTTCATCTGAATTTAAACCTTTCAATCCACCATTATCCAAACCTACACTAGGAATTGAGTAATACAAACACCCAACATTATTATAGCCAAACCCCAATATCCTTTCTTTTAAATAATCTATGCATAGATCCTATGCAACTGCGATTCAACATTAAAGCTACCCCAATGTAATCAACATTGTCACCAAACTCAAACGCCCACCATGTCTATACTTAATCATAATATGTTGAGACATCTGCATGTAATGAACAAATATCACTTACAAACATATAGCACAAAACCCTAATTTAATTTTAGAAAAAACCTATTTTGTAGAACGATAGTAAATTACTTCTAAACTCTGGTTTTCCTTTATAATTTAACCAAGTATAACAATTTTACATTTAAAACTTTTAAAAAATTAATTTTGACTGATTCTCACCTTTTATTCCTTCAATTTGTCGAGTGTGCCAACTCCACCATCAACGCAAGACCTTTTGCTTCAGTCAAGCTTTAGCCTCCATGTTCTCCTCCTCTTTTCTACGTTCGAAAGAGACCTAAATCACCAACTTCTCCTCCTTCAGAACTCCTTTCCACATTCTCCTCCTTTCTCGACGCTCAATTTTTCAAAAAAGGGACGAATTTGAACATTTAGATCTCGGCCATTTTTAGGGTTAGTTAACTCCCGCCCTACCAAAGCCACCTAAGCAATATGATGCCATCTCAAAGACTAAAACTGAATTAAACCGACGCAGTATTAATGGAGAGACTCACGTTGGAATTTGATCTCTGGCGTAAAGAAGGACCTAGTTGGTTAACTGAGTTCACTTTAAATACCATAAAGACGCCGGAGGTTTTTTAAATACCTTATTGGTTAAGTGAGTTCACTTTAAATACCAATTTGGTAATTTAGCCCTAATGAAAAGTCAGTAGATGATAGGTAACTTACACATTGGGCATACAAGACAAATATAAAAACCATAAAAATAATTGGAAAAAAATGTAGAAATTATGACACTTTGAAAATTTTAAAATTTTAAAACATGCTGAAGAACTAAATTGATTTTAGGCTTAATATCAGAAAAACCCCCCTTAACTTTGGGCTATTATCAGAAAACCTCCCTTAACTTTCAAAATATCAGAAAACCCCCCTTAAGTTTAGGGGTTATCAGAAAACCCCCTTTAACTTTAAGGTTTTATCACAAAACCCCCCTAACGGCATTATCTTGATTATCCCAAATTATCAGCGAACAAAAATACTCCAGATAGGGATTTTCAATGGGAGAGTTTTTTTTCAAGAACTCAAAGAGTTTTTCTATAGAAAATCAAATTAATGTGTTAAACTAAATTATTAATTTTTTTATCACGCATGGGTGAAATCCTACTCAGGAGTATTTTGTTTCGCTGAAAAATTGGGATAATAAAGGATAACACCGTTAGGGGGGTTTTGTGATAAAACCTTAAAGTTAAAGGGGGTTTTCTGATAACCCCTAAACTTAAGGGGGGTTTTCTGATATTTTGAAAGTTAAGGGGGGTTTTCTGATAATAGCCCAAAGTTAAGGGGGGTTTTCTGATATTAAGCCTTGACTTTAACATTGGACACAAAATGGATTTTGGACTATAAAAGACCATTTTAGAGATTATTTCAAAGTAATAAATTGATGGATTAATTTCAATTTCCTAAAATTTGCACAATGTGATTGCTTGTTAGATGAAGAGAAGTTCAAAGAGAAGGATGTAAGTTCAAATCTTCTAGTTCACGTTGAGCAAAGGGATCCGTAGAAAAAAAATGAAGCAGGCGGACTGTTATATGTTTATTATGTGACGACTAGCGGTGCATTGAGGTTTTCAGCTCATGGAATCTCACTGTGATCCATAAGCGAAGCAGGAGGATCAATTAGGCAACTAAAATCTCTTAAGACCAAAGAATCGAATTCAAACTTCAAATCTAATAACTTATCCTAAATTCAAATATAACTTAATGATTCAAATTCAGATTTTGAATCTCAAACAAAATCCTGAATTGAAATAAAATATGTAGTCATTACTCAAATCAAATATCCTAAATTCAAATAAAATTTTTAAAGTTGAAAATTCCCACATGAATTGTCAGTAAACACTTAAGAGATTCGACTGCTCCAAACAACTTATTTTAATGGTGAGAAATAATAAGCAATAGGTGACTTCATTATTCAGTGCACAAGGTATACAAGGAAAGGGCTAACAGGCCCAATGCAGATATATTTAGAAAATAGGAATAAGCATGCAGTATAAACACTAGTGTTAATCATACTCTCTTCAAAAATATGAGTTCTTTAAAATATGAGTTCGGAAAAGCTTTCCATGATCAATATTACTCTTCACTATTTTAAATATTTTAGTCAAATCTTAATTTATCCTAATCCTAATAATGTCTTATATAAATTTCACATGAATTACCTATAGCTCAATAATTAAAAACAATAAAATTAATAAAATACATGAAATATTATTTTGAATATTTTATTTAAAGCTTAATCTATCCTAATACTAATTATATCCTATACTAATCCAACGTGAACTACCTATAGCTCAACAATATAAAAAATAAGATCAAGAAATCATCATGCTGACTAACATCCTAACATATTATAATGCATGAAGTATTACAAAACCCAAAACATTTTAAAAATTGCACAAAATACCCTCAAAAGTTTAAAATTATACCTTGACTTTTCAAACCTTAACAACAAACATAAAATCTGAAATTAACAACACCCCAAAATTTTAATTTGCAATTAACACCCTCAATATTTCAAAAACTATAGAAGCAACCTCAAAAGTTTAAATTGTAAAAAACACCATGAAATTCTGAAATTTTAAAACTTGCAAACAACGTGATGAATTAAAGGGATTTCCATCGGGCACTTGAAAATTTAAAATCGTAAAAAAAACCCTCAAAATTACAAAAATGTAAAACTCCTCAAAAGTTAAAAATGCAAAAACCCTAACATTTCAAAACTTATAACCAATACACATCAAATCTAGAAATTATCAATGAGTCATTTGAAAATTTAAATTTTACAAAAATAACCCAAAGTTTCAATAATTGTAAAAAACACCCTCAAAATTTCATAGTTGCAATAAATATCCTAACATTTGAAAACTTGCCACCAACATACGAAATGTGGAAATTATAAGCACCTAACTTAAAATTTAAAATGTTCAAAAATACTATCAAAGTTTCAAAATTGTAAAACACACCCTCAAAAGTTCAAAATCACAAAAGGGCTAAAATTTCTAAACTTGGCAAAGAAAAGATGTTTGATATTTTTTCATTAAAATATATAAATTTAACTCCCAATTTAAAGTTTATTATCCCTTTCAACATCTAAAAGTAGTCTAAGTTGATCTTTGGTAAAAATAATAATAACAATAGATTAAAACATCCAGTTAAGGAATAAAAATTTAAAATATATATATTAGATTAAAATTATAGATCCTGTGTAAATTAAAGGAACGCATATAATTTTACTAATAACATTAATTGATAGAAGATTAAATTACATAAAATTGATAAAATACTATAATATAATATCTTAGTGTTAATTTATTATAATGTACAAACATTGATCTCTGATGTTAATAAATTATTTATAGGGTAAAAAATATAACGATATATATATGAAGAAACTATCGAAAGTTTAGAGATATCTTTCAAAAGGATCAAGCTATTTTCATATCAAATGGAGAAGTTAAGGAAATAAACCCAAAATTCTGAAACATTCACGAATCACTTGAATTAACATTGACAAAAGGCATATCTATATAAAAAGAAAGCACCGACCGTGTTCCCCTTGAAGAACATATTGAACAGTTTTGTCCCAATCAAATAACTCCATGGAAGATACAAGAAAAATTAATAAGTATTTTTAAATTTTTATATTTTATTCTTCAAATACTATGGTAGCGTTTGGTTCACAATGGGACTAGGACTAGGACTTATGTTAAGATTGAGATTAGATAGGACTACGATTAGAAGTCCTAGTCCTATGTTTGGTTACTCGTTCAAAGTCCTTGGGATTTTGATGCCCAAAATCTCATTCCCACGTTTGGTTCTTACAATTGGAATTACAAATTCTATCCTCTATTATTTTTTTTCACCTTACAACCTTATTTCTTAATTTAGAGAATAATTTTTTTATATAACCCAATTATAAACAAGAAAACAATCAACAAAATTAATTATGCTGAAAATATAACAAGAGGACCTAGTTAAATGCGTCTAATTATAATATTTAAGGATGATTACAGAGTAACCAGCAGAGAGCAACCATCTATCTATTTTTCAATGAACAAAAATGGAAACCAAAAAATATTACATTACTATAACCAAATATTTCACGGATGCAATAACACCAAAAACTTAACAACACTGCTTCAATTATTTACATAACATAAGCGGAAGAAAATATTTTACATGCTTAATATCTAAATTCAAATAGCCCAACATTCACAAAGATAGTGTGCACAAATACATCATTTATTTGTACCCCTCTATCTGCCATATACTTTTCTTATTCTCTCGGCCTTCAAGGAAAGAGCTTTTATAGAACTGTAAAGAAAGGGTCACAGATTAGTACGCAAGGGATTATAAAAAAAAAATAAATCTCAAGAAAAATGCAACTAAAATTACATTTAGCCACTTAAATATTTTTTTCTCTAACATGCCAATTACTTCCAAGACAAAATTTCATGTCTTTGCACTTATAGTTTAGAAAATTGTTGGGATTCTACAACATACAAAAAATTGACTTTGCCTACTTTTATTTTGTTCTTGTTTATGAGATAAATTAACTACATCTTTTAGAAGTAGCTAGTTTCAAATGTCCAATGCCTATTATGTAAAGACAAACTGAAATTTCTGATATAACTTGGGCTTAGGATGAAAGTAAGTCTATCTATGACGACAATGATACAGAAGGGAGACAAGTTTAACTATGATAGACCCATGTACATGAATGAGAATGTCAAAGTTCATGAATATTGAACTCATAATAGTTATAAATGTCAAAAAGATTTGGAAATGTTCTTCCATTGGAGACATAGTCGCAAGTGTAACATGAATAACTTGGGAATATTTTAGAATCTAATTATTAGGGAAGTTTGAATTCTGTGTATCAAGTAAAAGGTTTATCATAGATATTCATATTAATTTGATCAAGTCTTTTATTGAAGATTTCTGAAATTAAGACAACCTATTTCGAAGTATGTGTCATGTTTGATAGAATAATTGCAATGAGATTACCAATATTCCTAATTTTCTTCTCTTGAATTAAAACAGTATCGTGTGAAAATGCATGATCTGGACTGCTGTGAGCAATCCTACTGAAAGTTATTCCAATCCAAACTAATAGACAAAGAAGCATACTAAGTTGCCCTGATTACTGAAAAGTTTCAAAATTGTTGCCTAGCTCTCTAAGATGAAGGTTTTTCCCCACTAACATTCAATTCATGAATCTTTGATTATTTGCAAAATTTTCATTTTTTTTCTAGGATATTGTAGGTTTTACAATGTACCAGCAAGATGCCTGATGTAGTTTCTCCGGGATCATATCATTTCATTTTTATTCTTTCTGAAGCTTTACCAACCTTGTGTTGATATTGTTTTTAATATCCCCCTTATTCCAGGTTTTACTGATGGGCAAGATCCCAATGCTAAATTTGCAACGATGAAGTTTAACACTATGGCGTGGTCAAGTCCACAAAGCTAACCTATCAAAGTAACACTAAAATAAGAAAAATAATAGAAATTACCACTCACAAGCTTTACCTTCCAGTCTTCTTCCCTCAATCTTCAATTTGTAATTTGTCACCTGAAACACAAGTCCACATCATATTATTTACACAGGGACCTTCAAAACTCATGTGCCTATAAAATAATGAATTATAGAAAACACCATAATTACCAAGATGGTCATTAGTAAATTCATGTATTGTTTCCACTTGCAAAGCCAATGATTATACATAGTACTTGCAAAATTTGCTCTAAATTGAGACCACTCATTTGATGTCCCCACAGATGTTATTGTTTCAACTTCACAAGGTTATCGATAGCGGATAGCGTCGTGTAGCGGTGAGGCATCGCTAAGGCTATTTAGGGCTATTGCGACAAAATAGCGGTAAAAAGCGTAAAGTCAAATAGCGGTCTAATTTAGATATGTATAAATATTTTTAAAAAATTAAAGAAAAATCTCGAAAATCTAAAAGTGCATATTTGTTGATTTAAAGAGATCCTAAATATGAAATAGAAATGTAATCGTCACATAATACCGAAGACGACTGGAGGAGGAGTCAAAGAGTCGTCGTCTTCGAGAAGATGAGCTGAGCGGTGAGAGGACTACAGTAGGAGGAGCTCACAGCGAGAGGAGGTGAAGGAAGTCTTGAGGAGGTGCCGGAGGCTATGGGAGGTGGCGGAGTACGAAATCGCGGAGGTGGTGAGATCACGATGGTTCTGGTCGAGTTAAATTTAAAAAAGTAAACCTCAAATTGCTTTTAAATAGCAGTCAAGAAATTGCGGGCGGCGGTGGGATGCAGTGGTTGCAGGTCGAGTTTAATTTAAAAAAATAAACCTCAAACCGCTTTTAAATAGCGGTCAAAAAGCGGATTTTGCTCGCATTCGCCCACTATTCACCGCTATGGCGCGCTATTGGCCGCTTTTACGAGCAGAAAGTGCATATTCCGCAATGTCACCCATAGCGGGCAATAGCGTCGCGGGAAGGGACCGCTAACGCTATTAGCGCCGCTATTGCGGGACTATTTACCGCTATTTACAACAGTACAACTTCATTATTTTCATTTTGTTCTCCTTCTTCCACCTCATATTCTTCTAGATTATCAATTTCAAATGGATCATTTTCCAAAACATAACCTGTAGAGTGTGTAACCTGTACAGTGTGCCATTTCTTATACGGCTAGCTAATTCGATTTGAGGAAACCGATTAATTTTCTATCTTACACTACTAACTAATAAGTAATAAAGTAGCATAAATAGGATTATTATGTAGAAAGGTTATTTTATATAGGCAAATCTAAATTAAGAATGACAAAGTACTTGAAAATATCAAATAAAAGTAAAATTGTTCAGTAGTGTGCATATATTGGTCCTAATAACCTTAACTATGTAAATGCATTAATAGCATGTTCAATTAATACTAATTATTGGTCACAGCTAGGTTCTTAACCCTACATTAGCTGTATTCTTATCACACGCAAGGCATGACACAAACTCACACCAAGTGCCTTGCAAACTGAATCCCTCAACTACATAGGGGTATTGTTGAGAGGGGCATAATTCATTCTTTTATTGCTTCACTAAGTACTAATATTGATGCTTAACCCAAACAATGCCATTTTAATGTTTAAGTAGTAAATTCCCTTTTTGATAAAATTTCATTTTCAACTGAACAGGCTATTGCAACTGTTTTGCATCACTCTACAACAAACCTACAAGAATGGTACCATTCTATTATCATCAAGAGAAATGTAGAATATGCTTATGTCATTATATCATCAAGAAACAATGATCAAATCAGTAAGAGGGATGATCAAGAAACTCTTATTAAATAGTAATTCATATAACCATCTAATGTCCATGAGTCCCAAAGTACACCTTACATTTCAACTAATCATTAACAAAACTCTAGGTAAGTAACAGACTGTTCCTTGCTAATTTTGACCCCAAAAATTAATAACAATAATTAGCAAAAAATATGCACACCATACATCCATACATGAGGAGTACTTCAAATGAAGAATGAACCGAGGAGTTTTGTGTATCCTTATATTCACATTGCTTTAAGTTTTCATTTTTAACATATATTGTTAGTTTCCCACCAGCTTTCTTAGTAATGGAAAAAGAAATAAGCTACAAGTAGAAATTTGTAGTTCAATCATTTAAGGGGCTGTTTGGTTACTTTCCTTCATTTTCCAATACCCACTTTCCTTCACTTTTTGGTGTTTCCCTCACATTCTTGGAAGAGTGTTTCTTGTGTTTGTTTCGTCAAAAAACATGGGGCATAATTACTTTCCATCACTTTCTTTAGTTTAGTTTAAATTGAAAAGACAAGAAAGTAGTTGATGTGTGACTTGATTCCCTCATTTTCTAGTGTTTGGTTCAAACTAAAAAAATAGAAGAAACCATGGTTGTGGTCACCATGGCGCTTACCACTCAAATAGAACAAAACTAATTTCAAAATATGATCACTTGAGGGAGGAATTTTAAAACATTTAACGAATTGAGAGTATAATTTTAAATATAAGGTAGTAATTTGCAAAATTGATAAAGATTTGAGGGACTAATTACAAACATTTAAGGAGTAATTCCAAATCTTTAACTAATCGAGAGACTAATTTTAAGTTTTTATGAACCCATTTGAGAGACTAATTCAAAATATGAACATTTGAGGTAGGAAATTGAAAGTGATTAAAGATATGGGGAGTAGTTTTAAATTTAAGGGGTAATTTGCAAAATGTTTAGATATTTTAGGTACTAATTTCAACTTATTATGGACATTTAAGGGGTAATTCCAAACCTCTAAAGATTTGATAAACTAATATTAAGTTTGATGAAGTAATTTTCAAAATTTTAAAGGTTTTGAGGAAATAACTGTAAGTAATTATTAATTGACTGACTAATATCAATAATTGTGATGTTAAGGGACTTTTATGAAAATTATCACTACAAAATAAGCTACCATTGCCAAATTGAGGGTTCACGGGACTGAGCTTTGCAGGAACAAAATCCATGGGACTAGAGTCCTGTTCATTTGCTAAGCATACAAAAAAACTGTGCACGCACAGTGAAGGGGACTACTAGTCCCATGGAATGTGCAGAAACATAATCCATGGGACTGGTAGTCCCATGTATTTCCTGGAAACACATTACCCCACACTTATTTTGTGAAATTTGTCAAAATGTCTGTCAAGTGGAAGCTGCTTGATTCTGTTTGGAAAATTTCCTTCAAAACTAGCAACAACTTTCCATCCTCCACCCTGATAATAAATTACAGTACATAATTTATAGTACCCCAAAAAAAAAAACAAATATAAGGCACTAGAAAAATTAGAGAGCTATGATAATAAGCATCTAGAACCAAATGAATGTGAATTAAACTCTGAAATTGTCTGCTAATCATTAGCCTGCACCATCATGATATTGACAAAACATGTTCAGTTTCAAAACAAAAGGACAATTCTACATGTATCTAGTTTCATGTATGTTTCCAGGAAGGAACAAAAACGTACAAAATAATACCCTGCGGTGCAACTCTATTAACTCAAATGAACTTGAATCGAATGAATTGCATGCGCACACCATGGAATGATAAAAGAAGAGACCTGAATGCTATCACGAAATTCTCAAGAATCATCATATAACAAGATTTGAAGGGAGACCATCTTCCAGAAGTACATAAGTAAAGCAGCTAATACCATAACATGAAGAAACTGACCTGTGCATATCCAAGCAGCGATAAGAATGGGTATGCATTTTCATTTTCTCTTCGCCCTCTTTAGTGATTTGTTTACCATCAGCAATGGCAACTGCTGCACTGAATACCTTTTCACCTTTGGCACTCTGAAAAAATGAGTAAACAACTTTAAACAAGAAACTAATTAAAGCTAGAACGTTGCAAAATTCTATCATTTGAATGGCAAGAGAAAACAAATTTCAGAATAGAATTTAAAATATAACATTTCCACCAGATTGGAAGCACTTACAACAAAGATACCATCACAAAACAAATTGGCTACCTGGTCTGATCAGGCAAGGAAAATTTACCAAAAGTTAACTAGAAGGATATCAGATCCCACATCAGGTCTCGCTATGGTTGGTAATTGATTAAGAGAATTATTACACTTGACACCAACAGAAGATTCAAAACCAGATTAAAATGTCCATTTTTCACATATTATTTTTATATCAAATCTCCAAATGTAACAATTAAAAAATTCTTCGATGATCAATAAAATCAAGGGGACTGTCTCAACTCTCAGCATCCAAATTCTTCATCCTCAATATCTATTCAAACAATAATGAGATTCAACATGGCAGTTGTAGGCTGTAAAAAAATCACTGAAGACAGCCAATATCCGCGAAGCACTATCAATGAAGGTTACAAGCTGACGACTTTCATGATAACAAAGGAGAATCAGAAGCTAATGTCTCCAGAGTATAAGGATTACAAGTTGACAATCCTTGTGAAAAGAGATCACAAGTATTGATCTCTTCAAAGCAAAAGCGGGCTCACCTCCGGCGTTTCAATTCAAAACGGGACTCATCTCCGCGTTTCAATTCAAAACGCGAGCACATGGCCCGCTCAAGCCCAAAACGTGAGGCACAAATACCGCTGCTCAAGCCCAAACGCGAGCACATGGCCCGCTCAAGCCCAAACGCGAGCACATGGCCCGCTCAAGCCCAAACGCGAGCACATGGCCCGCTCAAGCCCAAACGCGGAGCACATGGCCCGCTCAAGCTCAAAACGCTGGCCGCTTACCGCCCTAGTTAAACGTAGACGCGGAGGTTCATTCCCGTTTACGTACTAAAATGCGACGAGGCTTGCTCCGTAACGCTAACTTCGCTTTGACTCATTCAAACATGAGTTGAATGGTTCCTCAACCGTTTGAGAGATTTAAGGGGGGGCGGTTACACCCCACTAAACCCCCATTATGGAGAAATTCAAGGGGGCGGTTACACCCCTTTAATCCCTATAAATGGGGGGGTTTTCACAGCCAAATGGGGCTGGTTGAGAGGGTTTGGCCGGAGAACTAAAAAAAAGGAGAGAACAGTTTCTTCTGCGCAGCTGTGATCGGTGTGACGATCGGACCTTCATCCGTGGTCTGATCGGAGTGAAACTTGGAGGCCAGCCTCAACACTCGTCGTTCCTAATTCCGAACGGTGGAGATTGATTTCTACCGGTTGGATTTGGAGATATTAAGCTTTTACCGAAGCCAATTGTGCAGAGAACGGTTTCTTCTATGCAGCTGTGATCGGCGTGACGATCGGACCTTCATCCGTGGTCTGATCGGAGTGAAACTTGGAGGCCAGCCTCAACACTCATCGTTCCTAATTCTGAATGGTGGAGATTGATTTCTACCGGTTGAATTTGGATATATTGAGCTTTTACCAAAGCTAATTGTGCAGAGAACGGTTTCTTCTGCGCAGCTGTGATCGGTGTGACTATCGGACCTTCATCCGTGGTCTGATCGGAGTGAAACTTGGAGAGTAGCCTCAACACTCGTCGTTCCTAATTCTGAACGGTGGAGATTAATTTCTATCGGTTAGATTTGGAGATATTGAGATTTTACCGAAGATCTACGTCTTTTCTTTTAAAGAAAGGATCAAACCTCCTTTGCTGGCATCAACTCTCCTAGAGAGTTCAACTCGATTACAGTTTTCAAACTTGCATGGCAAGTTCTTCTCCGCCATTCTTGGCTAAAAGGATTACTAATCCTTTTCTAAAATCAACTCTATCAAAGAGTTCTTAACTCGGCCAGAGTTCTAAACTTGCTCCTGCGAGTTATTTTTCAACCTCGTCCCACGAGTCAAGACGGTCGGATCGTCAACGGGATACAAGATTCAAGCTCCCACCGCCACCGTGAAGAACTCAGATTAAATAAAGGGAAGGGTCTCCGTTGATCCTTCTCTCTTTTGTAAATCGGGCAACCGATCGAGGAATTTATAATTTCTTTTATCTAAGTCGGTTAGAGAGATTGCATTCGAGAGATTGTATTCATTATTCTTCAAATAGAATAGATTCAATTTTACATTTTCTCAATTTTTCCTCGCGAACAAAAGATGGCGACTCCGTTGGGGAGGATCTCTTTCACCGATGAAGAGGTGGTGGCGCAATCCGACGTCAAGCTCATTGGGACGACTATTGAAACTCTGACCGTAGAGTTCGATCAAGCCAAGTTCGAGGAGGCACTCTCCTCCGGATCCCTTAGCCTCAAGGCTATGCGCAAGATCCACAAAGCTTCTAAGGAGACCAAAGTCCCTTCGGTTGCCGTAACTAACGTCGGTAAAGATGGTGATGTCGCCGCAAAAGCCTCAAATCAGCGGTAAGGAGCCGCCGCCAAGAACACGTACCGAGATGGCCAATCGACCAACCAATCACGAACCCGGCGTTTGTGAGCCAAAGCGATCGAGCCGGCGTTCCTTTACGAGAATGCAAGCCTCGCGTTTATGTGCCCGAACACGAGCCTCGTAAAAGTCAGGCCGAACGCAACCCTCAATGGCGCGTTTCACAGTCAAAACGTGGGTCCCAACCCCGCGTTCAATTGCTCAAACGCGAACCTCGCTCAAATAGGTTGCAGCGATCCTCGCCCTCCCCACTATAAAACGCGGATCTCAACCCGCGTTCAATTGCTCAAATGCGAACCTCGGCGTTAAGTTATGGCGACTCTCCGCCCTATCTAAAGCGGGTCTCAACCCCACGACCAAGCATTCAAACGCGAACCTGGCATTCCCAATCTAAAATGCGGGTCTGAACCTCGCGTTCAAGTGCTCAAACGCGATCTTTGCATTCCAAATGCCAAATCATCGGCTTGTCGATCTTTGCTCAAATCTGTGAAGCCATCGGTGTTTGACCGATTGGCGAATGTCACTTGGTCCACCGAGCGGCGATATTCTCACGGAAGAAGACTTCAGAGGTCGAATACCTTGGAGTCACTTACAACATGATCGGTATAGGGAGACCATCAATCTCTAACTCCGAGGAGTCAGAGGCAAATCGGTCCCCCGGCTTGAAAGAGGCTTTGAACGACTCCGACGGAGTTTACCGACATACTCGGACTCAACAGGGTCATATCCTCCGCCAACTATCAAAAGTTGGCTAAAGGAATTGAGTCGATGATGAGCACTCGGCCATTGCGATTCTCAATCCTCTAGTTCTTTCATGGAGCATGTGAGCGCTGTCTACACGACGGAGAATGCTGAAGATTTCAAGAAGAGGCTCGAAGAGTATCAGGCTATGATGCAAGAAGCCCTGCGATCACAACAAGAGCCCATCGATCAGCTTCGAGAAATGGTAGCCCAACTTGTTACAGATAGGGCTCAAGTTCACATGTTCGGCTCAACACCTCAACCAGAATCATCACGAAGGAGGGGTCGATCCTCAAAACGAAAAGAAAAAGTGAATGAAGCTCCCGATCAAGAAGCTCATCACGTAGAAGCTTCATTTGAAGAAGAGAATAGGGCCAAAAATGAGCATAGTCCTTAATCGCAAAAATAGAACCGAAGCCCGCCTCAATGCCATGGCTAATAGGTGCGAGCTCCAAGATCAGGGGGTTGTCAGACCGTATCCCGCAGAATGGGATACGGTTCCTTATCCTCCAAAATGCAAAATCCCGACGCTACAAGCTTTCGACGGCACGGGATCACCGAACCAACACATCTATCATTTTAAGTCACAGACTGGGAATGGGATGTCAAACGATGCCATAACAGCTCGTTTGTTCATTGGCACCCTCAAGGGGGTTGCCTTTTGTAGAGTCGAAAAAAGTTTATTGATTGAATGAATGGGTTTACAATCAAATTTTCTCGATTACAGAGGAAGAGAAGATTGATTCGACTTCTCTTTTGTATGGGTTCTTGGTGGCGAAAGAATGCTTCACTCAATGCTCACGTTGAGATCCGCTTTCCGTTGACGATCAGAACAATGTTGCTGATGATTGATGAAGAATTCGATCTCTCTTGTGCGCAAGTGCTGAATTTTCCAAAAGTCCCCCTTTGCAATAGTCGTTCAAGACTATTTATAACAGTTAAGCACACAAGTGGTGTGCTATAATCGTGGGAACGTGAGTTAATTGATGTGGACGTGGGTATAACATGATATCCACTATTCAGTTCACGTGGCTGTCGTGGCCTTCGTGGTCGTTGGCTTTGCTGTTATGGCAAGCTTCGAGCTTCGTTGGATGACGAGCTTCACTCTTCATTGACCGGTGAACCTTGATTGAATGACGGGTTCGCTACTTGGGTGAACTTCGGTTGATAACGAAGCCGCCGGGCATAACCTCACCGATGCTTATGCATTTTGGTGAGATGACAAGCTTCACTGGGTGGCGAACCTCGGCTGAATGACGAGTTTCGCTGCGTGGCGAACCTCGACTGAATGAAGAGCCGTTGAGTGGCGAACCTCGATCAATGGAGAGCTTCACGCTAATAACCTCGGCCGAGTGAAGGGCTTCACGCTGGCTTAACCTCGATCGAATGGAGAGCTTCGTTGCTTGGCGAACCTCGACTGAGTAAAGAGTTTCGCTGCTTGGCGAACCTCATCCGGATGAAGGGCTTCGCCGCTGGCTTAACCTCGATCGAGTAAAGAGTTTCGCTGCTTGGCGAACCTCGGTTGAGAGTTGAGTCACCAATTAGGCGAACCTCGATCTCAAGCCCCGCAACTAATAAGCTTATGACCCTCGTCTTCGGGCTTACATGGATTTTTGATCGCCTATTAAGACCCCTTCAAAGTTTTCGACGTAACCTGTGAGGGTCCAAATACTTTGAAATAATCTCATAATCATCGCTGACGTTCGTTTTCCGACTTCGCTCGCTACACACGGTTCGAGCCTCCTCGCTCACGAACTCGCTATTTAGCCCCAACCTCGACGGCGGCATGTGTGCGTATGGCGGTTTAGGGCTTCAATTCCAATTGGGTGGTCCCCACTTTTGCTTTGATGTCAATCCGTAAATCTCGCTATCGATCTTGTCACTCGAAGATCGTGGCGGCTTTGTCGCCAGATCTCAACCGTAGAAATCTGTTGTTTCAATACCCTATATATGGGTAGGGTCGGGAAATAGGAACCGACGCTTTATTCCCCTCGCTCATCTTCCTCAAGCCGCCGCAGCCCCATCCTTCGCTCAAGACAACTTCACCTCCTTTCGACCATGGCCCCAAAACCGCCGATAAAACAAAGAGGACCACCAAATCCGCCATCCGCCAACCGACCTCGGCCACTTTCTCGGGTAAAAGAACTGAAGGTGTGGGTGCGATTTGCTCTAGGGCTTAGGAAATGGGTTCATTTCTCGTTTTTGACTGTTTTGTGATGAGATCCATCTAAAAGATGGCGTCTTTCGTTCGTTCGTTCATTTGTCCAACCACGACAGACGTTTTCGGCAAGGTTCGCCTTGTTCGATTAAACTTTGTCTTCAATGACAAGTTTTCTGACTAAGGGGTTCCACTCCTTTGACGAACTTCGTGATTGGTTTAATTGCTGAACCTCGCTTTCCGCTGAGTGAGGCTCGCGATTTGTTGACTTAGACGAAGTTCGTCTGTTGATGATGCTCATTATTGTAGACGAAGTTCGTCTTTTTTGACGAGGCTCGTTATTCATAGATGTATTTCGTCTGTTTGACGAGGCTCGTTGATTGAAGACGAAGTTCGTCTATTTAACGAGGCTCGTTGATTGAAGACGAAGTTCGTCTATCTGACGAGGCTCGTCATTCAAGTGCTTTTACTCCTTTAAAGTAATGGTTTAATCCCCTTGGACTAACTTCTCTCGTTCTTTTCTTTTGTGTAGTTGAACATCCTTCTACCCCCATTCCTCAGCAAGGTGCTTTCGGAGCAAATGGTGCTCAAGAGGCAGAACCTGATTTCCTCTCCCCTCTCGTGAACGTTCCTGCATTTGTGGATAGAACTGAAGAGGAGTTGAGACTTCTTTCTGAGCCTTCAACATCCACCTTCAGGCGTTGGATTACGGATGCCCCTCTGGAGTCTGTTAACCGGGACCAAATCGCAAAGCATGTCTTCCTGTTTGGAGATGATACTGAAGATCCAGATCTGTTGGATTTGGGTTCATATAGGTGGCTCAGGGTGGTGAACTCACGCTACATGTTTCTGCCTGCAATGGAACGGGATTGCTCATTGACCTCCTTAAGAGCCGCTTCTACTTCCCGAAAGATGAATTGGGATCTAACCCCCACTCAAGATGGAGTGATGTGTGGTCACTTCTCCCGGGATGGTGCAATGTGTGGACCATGGTCACCATATAACCGGATAAACTGTGGTCGCTTTGAGGGAGCCTCCATGGGAATCCACCGTCAGCTAATAATACTTTTGGTCGCGCTTTTCATGAAGTGAAGGGGCAATTCCCCGCGAAAGACTTCCGAACTCCTGGCTGGTCCCGTTGGAGTTCTTCACAATGGTGGCCTCGCGTCACTGAATACATTCTAAAAGAAAATCGTGACGCATTGGAGAGGTTTGGCCTTAGAGCTCCGATCAGGGCAACTCAATTGGGCCTGAGAAATAATTCTCAGCAATTCCTTAGAGTTTTGGAGTTGTATAATCCTGATACCCACACTTTCTTCACTCCAGATGGCGAATTGGGGATTGCTTTGCATGAGATGGCGAGATTTGGACTACCTCATGGAAGGTATCCGCATTTAGGAGTACATACCGGTATAAAGAGTTGATGATTTGGAGAAAGCTCACCCCAAGTAGTGGAGACTTATTGGGAAGTGATGTGCCACTACCATATTTGCACATGTAGGCACGGACGCGCTGATAAGAAGGGGGAGAAGTTCATTAGTCACAACACCTGGGCCCGCTACCTCTTTGAAGGGCTAGATGATAAGGAAAGTATTGTGGTGCCCCTGGGTCCTCTTGAGGCTGGTACTTTGTCACGGCTTGTGCTCGACAACCTTCCGCTTTCTTATGTGACTTCCTCAGACGAGCATGGCTTCCCGGCAGGGACGACGTTTGACACTTATCTTTATCAGAGCGGGGAGCCGATTTCTTCGAAGGCTGTGCTAGCAGGCTACCTCATGTTGTGGCTCAAACACATCGTCGTCCCCACCAGCAGCTTTGATTCATTGGCACCTGAGGTGATTTTTCCTGCTGTTTGCTTAGCACACGGGCGTCAGTATGCGCTTCTTCCTGCTATGATTGCCCGTGATTCATGATTGCGGGCGCCTTTGCTACGCTTCTTCGCTTATGGTTAGCACCTAAGGGCGGAATTACCATACGCCTATCTTATGGCGTGGTTTGTCATGCATCGCCTTACTCATGGGTACACCCTCTACTCATATAGAGGGACAAATTACTCCTTTCATCCGGAGGCTAGAGAGCGTCGATTGGAGCAAACATTACATGGCTTCAGCGGCGCCCGACTATAAGAGTTATTCTTTAACCGGTGCCTCCCTCATTTCCACGAGTCGACTATGGACAAGCTTTGGTGGATGAACCCAATGCTCGTGGTTATACCACTTTGTCACTTGATCGCTTCTTATGGCTCATGAGCATCCGTAGGGGTATTTTATCTGCGTTTAGGTCTGTATCGTGTTTGAGCCTTATCTACCTGCCGTTTGCCCGTCAATTCGGGTATGATCAATCAGATATCGGTAACCCCAATTCTCAATTACAATCCGGCGGTACAGCGGCTTAGTTGTGGGAGCCCTGCTTGGTATCGACTGCACCGGCAAGATCGTGCTCGCTTTTCTTCCGAACGAGATCCTCAATCCCCGACGACGCTCGCTTATTGCAAGTGGCATTGCATGGCAAACGCAGAGATCCTGTGTTTTAACATCAATTCGTGGGGTTGCGTTCGATTCGGCATCGTTATAGGGAAGGCCGACTTCAACGGAGCCGCCGATTCGATCAAGGAGTATTTAAATCTTGAGAAGGATGTTGGTGCGGAGACACGCATCCACCTTGCCCTCATGAAACTCAAAGGAAATAGATGAGGCCTTGAATGAGTACTGGCAAAGAACATTCCTTCTTGGTGTTGAAGAAACTTCCGGGTGAACTCAGAGGCACCTAGCGATTTTGTTCCTTTTGACGAGCCATCTGAACATCTTCCACAAGATCCTCTTGAAAGCTCTACCTCACCCAGCCAATCTGTTGGAGTTGTGCCCTAAGAAACCACCCCCACTCCAGAGCCTGGAGGAAGCAAAGCCTTGGTGCCAGCAACTCGAGGATCTAAAAGACCAGGGCCTCCTCGGACCAAGCGTGTAGTCAAGCGGGTAAGGAAAGAAATCTTGATCAACCTCGGCCAACTTGAGCCCCATTCTTGAAGGCCCTCCTGATGTTGCCAAGAGTATGCTTGGGATGATCTGAAGAGTCTCCGATGGTTGCCGTTGTTTCGAAGTCGAGACCAGACTCAGATGCCGAGCACGGGCGATCCCCGCCGGGACAGCCTGAGACTTCACTTGCTTTGACTGTCATCACCACCCCCTCGATTGAAGTTCCGCCAATCCCGGCCTCGGTTTGTCCGTTGGGGTCAATTCCTTCTACTGCTACCCCCTCTTCTTTTAACTTGTCAAAAGACTACGGGGTATCTATGATTCGCAATAATTTCCTCACCATCTTAAAAGAATCTCCTACTCAAGTGTTGGAACGTGGTGTGGACTTTGCTGGGATCAAGGCTGTTTTGGAACCCCTCCTGGATGTGATGCAGAGCCTGACTAATGCTAAGGCTACATTGCCCTATCGCACACGCCCGCGCTGTAGAGGCCCTTCCGCAAATGGCAAGGTCACACATCACTTCGCTCCAAGATTGAAGATCGTGCCATGCAGCTTATAAGGCAAAGGGATGATTCCCAATTTGAGCTCCAGCGTCAAATACTTGAGAAGAAGCACGTGGTTCACCAGCTGGGGGAAATGACCGCAACTATATTTAATGAAAATAAGAGGATTGCGGACGTCGAGCGCAACCAACAACTTCGGTTGACTCTACAAGCTGCTTTGTCAATATCTAGGCCAAGTTAGCGAGGCAGAGTGAACTAATGGCTACTACCGAGAAGCATCGACTCTAACGCTCAATGGACGTAACACCGCTTACGCGCAAGCTGAACCATGAATTGGATAAGCTAAGTGTTGCCGGAGCCACATGCCAATACTCTCCATCTCTTCATAATCAAGCTACGAAGAGGTTAAGGCTGCCCACCGAAGCTATGGTCACACTTACTTGCAAATTGTCAGTCACGAAAGCACTTGTAATTCATGTATCTTTGATTTTGCTATGAATAAAATTTCGACTTTTGTGTTTGACCAATGTTTTCTTGTGCCATTTATATCTGCAGTTTGGAATTTTTAGCAAACCCCCAGCTATCAACGGACTTGGTATGTCTTTACCATCTGCCGTTTGAGCTGGACTAGCCATACTTTTCCCCTCAGTATGGTGAGTTTTCGAGGAGGTTCTTTTAGGCTTAACTGCTAAAATCTCTCCTTTATCCTTAGCCGTTCAAGGCGTTGGATTAAAAGATAGGGGCAACTTGCCTGGTAGGCTACCATCAGGAATAAAATCGTGTGGGAGTGATCAAATCGTTCAGTGACATAAAAGTATAACGATCGTGATCAGAAAGCAATCAAGTTGTTCAGTGACATGAAAGTATAACAACAATGATTATGAACAAAGTCGTTTGAGGAAATGACTCTGTGGGGTTAACTGAGTCGTTCAGTGACATAAGAGTATAACGACTATAATTGGAATAGGAGCACATCGCATAGTAGGCCGCTATTCGGTGAGGGAGTTGATAGGGGTATATCGCTTGGTTGACCACTATCTAACATGAAGTCACTCGGACAAGTGACGATATGGAAATGATCAGGTCGTTCAGTGACATAAAAGTATAACGACTGTGATCGAAAATAATCACATTGTTCAGTGACGTGAAAGTATAATCATTGTGATTGACATGGAGACACATCATTCGATAAATCAAAATTAGGTGACAGCCGTTGTTTATGAGGAATTGAAACATTGGCACACCATTGAGTAAGCCTATGCGGGGTGACGAACATCATTCGGAATGAATAACAAATGCCGAGAAAAATAGAATATTGGCGCATCACTTGGTAGGCCAATATAGGATAATGAACATCACTTATGGGAAATGGTGAACATCGTAAAGATAAAATATTGGCACATCACTTGGTAGACCAATATTGGACAATAATCGTCATTTGTAAGAAACGGCTAATATAATAATATAACATATTGGTATATCACTTGGTAAGCCAATATTTAGAAATAACAAGATAATTAATTAGGGGTAATATTTCTTCAGAAATTTACCGCTGATAGGCATCATGATTTTGTCGCTTCTTGATCGGGTCGTATGCTCCATTCGAGTAAAAGACTCCACTACTTAATGGTCCTTCCCATTTTGGTTCAATTTCCCCTTCTTCTTAGAATTGAGGATCATTGGGCCTGGACAAAGCACGAGGTCGCCTTTCCTTGAAAATGCAACGCTTTAACTTTCTTGTCAAATGCTTTAGAAACCGGACTGGTAGAACTCGATATGTTGTTGAGCCTGTAGTCGCCATCCAAAGATTTCAAGTTCCTCGAGCCGCATTTATGATTTTCTTTCGCCATTCCAAAGGGTTAATGCTATTCGTAACGACGAATTTGAATCTCCATCGGTAAAATAGCTTCAAACCATAAACTAAAGAATATAGAGTGGTAATTGGTGTGTTAATCGCTAAAGCGCAGTAAGCCCACAAACTTTGTCCTAACTTATCATCCCAATCCTTCTTATTTGAAGAGACCATCTTAGTAAGGATCTTGATGATCGCCTTATTAAAAGCTTCACTTGTCCGCTCGCCGCAGATAGTAAGTTTGTTGATAAATTCGGATTCGAATTTATCGCAGAATCGCAGGAAAGCATGATCGACAAATGTGGACCATTGTCGCGGACAATCTGTTTGGCACACCATATCGGTATATGACGTGATGTTTGACAAATTTGATCACATCACTAGTCTTGACCATTCTCAATGGAATAGCTTCACCCCATTTTGAGAAATAATCGCTTATCGCCAATATGAAGTAGTGTCCTTGAAGAAGGCGGAGAAATGGGACCAACAATATCCATTCCCCATGTTTCAAATGGCCAAGACGCGCGGTAGGATGCAAGTGTTCCTACGGTTGGTGAAGGTAATTAGCATGTATTTGGCATGTATGGCATCTTTAGTGAGCCACATCCTTTACCATTGCCTACCAATAATAACCTAGTCTACGCCGCCGTCCCATAATTTAGGTCCAGTCGGTGTGCTCCACAAACACCATGTGCTTCTTTCAAGACTTGCTCGCTTTCTTAGTTGACAAACATCGGGCAAGAACCCATCATATGATCTTCTATATAGCGTCTGTAATTGGGAGTCGTAGTAAAACCTTGATGCTCACCGACGGATAGACTCTCTTTCTTTTGTGTCTTCGGGCAATATCCCATGCAAGACATAGTCGATGATCGGAACCGCCGCCTGCGCTTCAAGTGACTTAGGTTCGCTCGAACGCTTGGATCCAGAATGCATATTTTGGCCAAATAGTTGCCAACTAGACACAATAACCACGAGTAGCATTCTCAGTGGCTAGAGTCAAGAGACGCCAACGACGCGATAAGTGTTCGCAAACGGGTACATGATCAATGTAAAAGCTTTCAAACGAGTCGCCAAAGTCACGGCTGCCGATGATGAGGGATAAGGTCCTCGTGTCGACCGTGACTCCTCTTAGTTGTTTTACGACAGTCGGAATCCCCAAATGCTTCAAGGTATTCCACGCCTAAATGTTTGGCTATGTCAAGACTAATCAATAACGCATTATACCGCTACGCTATTGGTGCATGGTTCTCGATAATGACACAGCCGCGGTATCACGTGGTTTTGTGGAGATATCAACACTACCCCACCCGCCAACGGGCATCAGGGTCGCCATTCGGCTAAAGAACAATCGCCATAACTGCTCCTTAGAGGCCGGTTAGCTTCATAAGGTTCATCGTGCATGTTCGATACAACTCGATTTTTCCTTCAATGGATGGTTGGCCATAAGATCGCATTATAGCTTGACCCTTCATTGCCTTCGAGGTTTGAAGTGAATGTCATATTGAGATAATAACAGCGTCTATCTAGCCATTCACCATTCAACGCAGCCGGGTCATGAATACCGTGATAGGGTCGATTTTGGAAATGACGGTATGGTCCGCCCCACCGTAATGCCGCATCTTTTGAATGGTAAAGACCAAAGCCAAACATTCCTTTTGAATGGGAGGATATTGATATTCCGCCCCACAAAGTCCTCGGCAGGTAATAGACCGCCTGTCAGGGCCATTGTCGCCGCTCTGCTAAGAGACTCGCAACGATACTCGTGGCAAATATAAATCAAAAGGCTTTCCCGATGAAGAACTAGCACTGTGGGGATTAGAAAGATATGTTTTAATCTCCTCAATGCTTCGGGGCACTTTTATCCCAAACAAAGGATACTCCTTTCTTCATGAGCTTGAAAATGGTTGACATTTCCCATAAATTGGAAATGAATCTCAGGAATGTAAGCCAAACTCTTGGAGACCACGGCTCTCGAGGCTTCTAGGAGGTGGAAGTTCTTGGATAGCTTTGACCTTGTCCCGGTCAAGACGATACCATCTGGCCGTGACCACTAATCCTAGGAATTTACCACACTGACATCCCCATGTTTGGGTCGAAAGTTGTTTCCATTTGTAAAACTTGAGAAAATTACACTTTTGATTCTCGCTACAAAGAAATTAAATAACTTTCACAAACTCGAACAAAAGACGCTACAAGTGTAGATCTCTTGTTTTCGTGGACTTTGCCCGCGTCGGACGCCAATCCGTGGACCACCGAAAGCCGATCGCCGAATCGACGGTTTAGTTGATGCTTGCAAAGGAAACAAGAACTTCAGAAATATCTTAGCAAGGTAAGATATCTACTCTTCTCAAGAATAAGTCAAAGCTTAAACTCGAGGAATCTCCGCGGTGAATCGTGGTTCTTGAACTCCCAAGCTTGGATCTCGATTGCCCCTTCGATAGTCGACCCCCGCCCAAGTGGACGAGGGAGGGTATTTATAGTCTTTGGGAAATGTGCTCAAGAAACACAAGTGTCATAAGTGCTCCACATTTGCAAGCATACCGAAATCAGCGCCAAGCCCGCTAATCGGGCGGTATAGGTCACCGCTAGCTGCGAGGTAAGATGGGTCGCCTCACGATCCGGCGCAGGCAGGTCGCCCCTCCACCGTTGTAACGGTTTCCTCGCTTTTAGGCACGATTAAATGCTCCTAGAATCACGCTCTAGGCTGTGATTCTTCAGCGGTAACCACACATTAAAGTATTTGAACATCTCTCTGGCGATAAAGTCAAGTGGGCCCCACCAAAGATTGATTTAAACCCTTCAAGATCTCGCTTCAGAGCTGGTGTTCCTGCCAGACACAAGTAAGGTTCATAGAGCAGACACATCAAGGTGTCTCGCTCGCGGGCGATACACACAAGTGTCTCACAATGTAGACAAGGTGTTCGCCGCCATGCAGACACACGTGTCTCGCTAACGGCGAGACATAAGCAAGTGTCTCGCCATGGCGAGGAAACCAGCGTCTCCACTCCAGCTTAGACACAATCTTCTCATGTGTTGACTTCTTGAGATTTCGACGATGTTGTCCTTCGATCTTCTCATAATTTAGTCATATTTGAGGTTCTTCAGCAATTTTTGATGCCTACAGATACCCCCTCCAAAGTTTTCAGACTCCTCTGTATTTTGTCGAGGGTCCGAATACTTTGATAAGATGCTTTACTGCTCAACGCTGAACTTTGTAGAAGAGGCCCATGTTTTACTTTAGTTTCTCAAACCCTGGGTACGCGAAGTCGCTGACCATGTTTGGGATCAATAACCGTTGCATTTGTATTTGAATGGATTGAAATGTCGAAGTCGATTTTGGACTAATCATCTTCATCTTGAAGGTCACCACTTGGGTTGTAATTGAATGCCTTGAGAATCATTGGAGAAAAGCGTCGTCGGTTTTGAACATCAGATTTCGGAAAGCTTCTATATGGAATATGGAACCGATTTGTTTTGAATATCTTGCCTTGAGCCTCGAGTTGCTTAGAGCGGTTTGGAATTGTGTCTTCTCTTGGGGCGAAAACTAAACCGTTGTGTCTTCTCTTGGAAGCGAATTCATAAAAGGAATCAAGAGGATTTTGATTGTGGTCCTAGCGTAGGAAGGTTTGACAGGGATAGGAATTTTGAGACAATCCTAAGCGTGAAAGGTTTGATCGCTCAATCGGAAGTGGACCTCTCGCTCATGGAAGGAATCGAGAGGAGATTTTGATCATGGTCCTAATCAGGGAAGGTTTGACCAGATAGGAATTTTGAGACAATCCTAATCAGCTTGAAGGTTTGATCGCCAATCTGGAAGTGGACCTCTCGCTCATGGAAGGAATCGAGAGGAGATTTTGATCATGGTCCTAATCGTAGGAAGGTTTGACCAGATAGGAATTTTGAGACAATCCTAACTGTCAAGGTTTGATCGCTTCAATCGAAGTGGACCTCTCGCTCATGGAAGGAATCGAGGAGATTTTGACCGCGGGTCCTAACTGTAAGAAGGTTTGACCAGATAGGAATTTTTGAGACAATCCTAACAGAGGGAAGGTTTGATCGCTCAATGTGGAAGTGGACCCTCGCTCATGGAAGGAATCGAGAGGATTTTGACCGTGGTCCTAATCGTAGGAAGGTTTGACCAGATAGGAATTTTTGAGACAATCCTAACCGTAGGGAAGGTTTGATCGCCAACTGAAGTGGACCTCTCGCTCATGGATTATCCACCCCTTTTTTGCAAAACCGGGTCGCATTCATTAGAATAGTTTATACTCATATTCATATTGGAGTAAGAAGGAGAAGCATTAACCTCTTGTACTCATCGAGGAATCTCTCATTCGGCTTATTTCGCTAAGACACCGGGCTTCACTCAAGGCTTGGATGATGGCCTTGAGAGCTAAGCAATCCTTAGTAGGATGGAGGATCCCTTCGGGTACCACGCATTTAGGGTCCTGTTCTGTCACCTCCCTTGATTTATAATCGGAGGCAACTTGATTTTTTGTATCAAGGAGATATTTGAAGATGATAGGAACTTCTTCCTCTCGAAGAATATGTCCCGTGGAATTCCGATTTAAAAGCTTTTATGCCGATCGTTGGCGACATTTGACTAATAGCAACTACGATGCCTTTCCTATTACGAGAGGAAAATTTTACTTCGAGGGGTCACCGCCATTTTACCTCTTTCGCCTTTCTTCCTTCCGAGGAAACGCCTGCTTTGTTCTCTCTCAGATTTTCATATCTTTCCATGTAGTTGGCGGACGACCCCATGACTTCCAACAAATCAATGGAAAGATTATTGTGGCACGTCCAATATGAATTCTAATTGATCTTTGCGCTTATGGCCTTATTATGAAACGCTTAACGAAAGTGTCAATTGTCTCCCCATTCTTCGCTTTTCATCCAAGAGGATTCCAATCGAGACCTCGTGTCAGCCATCGAAGAAGTTGCCGAGGAACAAGCTTTCCATATCATTCCAACAGCTGCTACTGCCTTGAGTCTTCGACACCAATCAAGGCGTAAGGGTACCAACGAATGACCGAATCATCAAAGGCTCATTTCTCGAGATCACCCCAAATGTGATTTGAAGTAAATCGTGTTGTGTAGGTGACCTCTCCGCCAAATGGCGGAAGTTGATCAAATTGAATTTCTCAAGGGTAAGGAATTGAATCCCACTTCTAGGATACTGACACTGATACCAGCCCTTTGACTTCCAGGTGGACATCAAAGCATTGATTTTATCTTCAAGCTCTTTCATCCTTTCGCCATCATCCTCCCCTGCTTTTGGATTACTTCCAATAGGAAGAATGGACCATTTCCACCTTGAGCACCGATGCTTTCTTTGGAGGTTGATCAGAATGTGTTCATCAATCTCCCAATCGCTGTCTTCACATTATGGGCATTATGGGTAACTCCACCTTGTTGACTGATTCGGTGTTGATCGGATCCGTGTTGTGCAAACCGATGGTTTGCAACTCCTCATCCGCTGTATGGCTAGCTCCATCTCGCTCTCATTTCGCCTTAAGCTCTCTTTGCTTGGCTAAGGCTTCTTGTAACATTTGAGCCAGACATCGAGTAATGGTAAAGCTCTCTAGGATGACGCACTCAACACTTGACATTGTGTCATCGGAAGCTATCGCCAATTGATGTCGAAGCTTCGCCATCGATGACTCTCCTCATGCATCCTTCTATAGTCGAGCGCTGGCAGCTCGCAATTATAACCGTGACATTCTTTGAGAAATCGACCCAACCTTTCCTCCAGAGTGAAGTCGATCTCGATCCGTCGCCGGTCCTTTCCTTTGTTCACCATGTTGATAGTCACGGAAACTCATCAAATTGATAGATGATCTCTTTCTTCTTCGATGTCGCCTTCCTTGATCGGCTTCGTGATCTTCGCTAACAGGAAAGCCGCTCGTCAATCAAGCTCTTGTGGTGAGCTGCTCGACTCGTAACGTGCACATCCCCGATAATAACGCCTTAATCAGTTTTGCACATGAGCAAGAACAACTATTTCACGATCGCCCTCTTCGTGTTGCTACCCCCAACCGATGACACAGCTTGATGTGGCTTGTCATCGGTTGTACTTTCACCCCAAGTGTAACGTTGTCCTTAATTGAGGACACGCTTCTTTGGGGACGCGGCCATTTGACTTGAGAGACAACTTCCGCCGCTGGCTTCGCTATCCAAGTTACTTCAGATGAATAACAAGCGCTTGATCGCTTTGGTGACTTTGCTAATCACACGCCTCATTTTGTCTTTATCAAGAAACTCGCGACTTCTTAGGGATGCTCAAACGAGATGCAACGGAACTCTTTCAGAGATGCCGATGGCTCTGAATATTTCTAAACATCACCTCGATTTGGGTACTCAACCCGTCAAGTTGTTTATGAATCGGTGACCAACCGCTCGACATCGTGTTTTGACTTTAGTTCTCGAGTAGTGGACCAAGGCGACCGAACACCAAATCAAGGCTTCGCTGATGGATTTCCGCTTAACGGCTGATACCTCGACGAGAAGTGATGAAAGGGGCGAGAAACCAAATCAATTCTTGCCAGATAGATGGGTCGCCGCTATCAGCAGGCAGCTTCGATCGTTCGCAGACGGTGGCAGTTTACACCGCCGCCGGCGAGGCGCCTTAGCCGCCGTTAGCGCCGAGGTACCGAACCGCCTCACTAAGAATGTTGCCGGGCGTAGTCGCGGAGCCGATTTTGATGTCGACGGATCCATGCTTGGCGCATTTTGAGCCGATTGTCGGGTTGATTTTGACTCTTGGCGCTTTATAACAACAAAGACGCGGCTTGAGCAAAGCGCACGCTTTTTGGGCTGGCCCCTTCCTTGTCAATTGGGTCCTTTAACGAACCCATTCTTCCTCGAGAAGTGTTGGCGATTGAGGTTGAGGCGAGTAGCTGTCGACGCCTCGATAATGTGAGTTCAGATTGTAATGAACTCCATCCGCCGACCTGTGGCCTGGCTAATTGACGAGCCATCTTTGACGCCGCTTTGGCGAGCCCTCTTCGCCGGACGGAGATCTTGTTGAGAGGGAAATCGCCTGCCGCAGCTTAACGAAAATCGCCACATCACAACGTAACTAACCTCCTCTTAGGGGATGATATCCTCCCGATGTTTATGGGTGAAAAGGACTTCGATGAGGAAGAGGAGAGATATTCTTCAACTTGGCTTGATCGAAGAAGTAATCCAGCCCATCGACCATGAGGTCTTTGATCGCCGCTAGGTCATGACACAACGATCTCGCTCGAGACCGCTGGCTCCCACCGGGTCGCCATCGTTTGGGTCAAAGTTGTTTCCATTTGTAAAACTTGAGAAAATTACACTTTGGTTCTCGCCATAAAGAAATTAAATAACTTTCACAAACTCAACAAAAGACGCTACAAGTGTAGATCTCTTTGTTTTCGGGACTTTGTTCGCGCCGAGGACGCGAATCCGTGGACCACCGAAAGCAATGACACGTCGAATCGACGGTTTAGTTGATGCTTCGCAAAGGAAATAAGAACTTCGCAAATATCTTAGCAAGGTAAGATATCTACTCTTCTCAAGAATAAGTCAAAGCTTAAACTCGAGGAATCTCCGTGTGGATCGTGTTCTTGAACTCCGAAGCTTGATCTCGATTGCCCCTTTCGATAGCCGACCCACTTGAAGTGGGCGTAGGAGGGTATTTATAGTCTTTGGGAAACGTGCCTTCAAGAAACACAAGTGTCATAAGTGCTCCACATTTGCGGTTAAGCGGCAGCTCGGTGCCTCGCTGTAGCTGCCTCTTAGCTGGCGGGCGGTGTAGGCTGCCGCAGCTGCGGCGATATGGTACCTCGGCCCGGCTGGCGAGGCGGTGTCCTCCCGACTGTTGTAGCGGTTTCCCGCTTTTAGGCACGATTAAATGCCCTAGAATCACGCCTAGTGGGCGTATCTTGTGATGTAACCACACATTAAAGTATTTGAGCGTCTCTCGCTTGATAAAGTCAAGTGGGCCCCACCAGATTGATTTAAACCCTTCAAGAGCTCGTTTCAAGTATTGGGTGTCGCCTTTGGCGGAACACAAATGTCTCGCTTATGCGAGACACATCAAATGTCTCGCTTCGTGGCGAGACACACCTGAAATCATGCTTGGCCGAGACACATCAAGTGTCTGGCTGTGGCGAGACACACAAAATGTCATGCTTGGCGAGACGCAAGCAAGTGTCTCGCCATGGCGAGGCATTAAACTGCTGTCTCGCGATCAGAAGCAGACACAATCTTCTCATGTGTTGACTTCTTGAGATTTCGACGACGTTGTCCTTCGATCTTCTCATAATTTAGTCATATTTGAGGTTCTTCAGAATTTTGATGCCTACACCCTTAAAAGACTTGTTGGGTTCATCTTCAACCGATGTGCCCGTGATTATCTCAAATGTTGTCTTCAAGTCATGCAAGTAATCACTTTATGGATTTACTTTGACTACTAAATCATCTATTTAGCATTCCAATCGCTTTCCGTAAATGTTTTCTAAAATAGTGGTCATGGCACCGGTATGTAGCCCTCGCTTTTTCAAGCCAGGGCATGATCAGATAACAAGATATTCTCGACGGTGTTCGAAAGCAAGATGCTTTTCATCATCGATGCATTTTGATCCGATTGTACCGAGAAGGCCCATAAAAGACATCCTTTCAAATTCACAAAGTGTTGTCGATAATAAGATCCGGATTGAAGAGGAAAATCATCTTCGCACATGCTAAATTTAAATCTGAATCGACGACGGTCGGATCTGGTCCGCTTTTCTTCAAAACGGTACTATATTAGCACCCACGGGGTGTTGCACTTCCCGAATGAACCCCGCTTTGATCGCCTTCTCGATTTCTTTCTCGATGGCCTTCATCACCGAGGGGAAAATCGCCGTTGTCGTTGTTTAACGTGCTTAGCACCGGTTTGATATTAAGGCGCATAGCATAGACCTTGAGGGTCTAAGCCGTGCATATCTTCATAACCTGCCAAGACATCATATATTCTCGCACTCAAAGCGATGAGACTCTCTTTTTCTTGAGCGTCAAACTATCGCTTATAAATATTTTGGGTTGGCTTCATCCCCATATTAACTTGGACTATTTTGTCATCAGTAGGCTCTCAAGTTCAAAACGATGTTCCCATTGCATTCCAAGCTGTTGACTTAGCGGATCCTCGTATAGTGGCACGAGGTCATCTTCTTGAATCTCAATTGGACTGGCTAAGTCATATTGGCCATAAGGGACCTAAATTCATGTCCTACACCGACGCCGAATTCCGTAAAGCCGTTTCGTAAGATGAATGATCCGACTCACCTCGCCGAATAACATGCCATGAGTACGGCCATACTCATATCCCAACCCTTTACGAAGTTTTATGATAGTAATCATCGTCCGCCTTCCCGACATAAGCAGATCGGATCGGTGTCCTGATGCCTTTCCCATAATTTAATCCCTCTTTGTGAAGGAAGTCATACCCTATTTTCTTCATCAAGTGTTATGCTGGCGTAGAAATATGAAAATTGGGGTTCTTTTCCTCCATTTTGGGTCGTTCTAACTCCTTTTGCAACGGCTTATTGACCTTCCCAAGGATAATGTCTTTCTCGATCATTATTCCCGGCCGGTACAACAAAACATAAGAGTTGAGTGCCTTTGGTCCTCATGAATGACGATCGAATCAAGATGTGCAATGTAGTTCAAAGATACAACCGCGGAAGAATTTCTTCACATCAAGTCAAGATGACTTTTAACACCCTAAGACGTAGCTAAATCATAATTTTCATTGAAAATGACTATATCGCCATCGTGATCATTCGATCGATTACAAAGGGTTTTACATCATTGAAAACAACTCCTTGTTCGATTCTATGTTAGCTTCATTTCACTGGCCATAGTCCTCGACCGTGGTTCATCGGTTTGGCCTTCCCAAGGTGCAGTGGATGTAATCAAGAAATAATTCTCCACACCTTTAAATGGTTGTCTTTCCACACTGGGTTTTAACCATCCCTTCTTCGCCTACTACAATGATGCAACGCGGATGGAACGACGATTTTCATGGATCCAAGGGCAACCTAATAGCAGCATTATAGGATGTATTCAGATCAATGACGAAAGGTGCAACCGCCTTCAAGTCTCCTATTTGGCATTTGAGTTTGATTTTGCCCAAGGGACGAATTGCAGCATTGAAACCGTAGATGGTAGTCCCGTTGTCGCTAACCGATGCAGCAGTATCCCAAGATGTTGTATGATTCTCGGATGATGCTCAATGCATCCCGTCAACTTGAACTCTGCTGATTCGACAGAACCAATATAGAGCAGTGAAGTACAACGCCTATCATGCTTTAGTTCTTCACTTGCATGTCCTCCGATGAAAAGTAATGCAAGGCATCGCCCTTTGAAGACCTCGTGACATTGGGCACAAACTGAGCTTTTGGGAAATAAGGGAGAAAGGCTTCGTTGTCCGCTAATGCTTCGCAGAGCTCGGTAGATTGAGAAAGCCGAAGAGTTTAAATAAAGTAATTCTCACGGATGTTGGAGAGTTGAGCTAGAACATCAAACCGAAAGGGCCTTCGCTTCAGCGCGGTCCTTCCCGAAGCTTTGTTAGCGGATCTCCCTTGTTTTGGGCTCACCGACCGACGCTTTGTCGGGTACATCGGTGTTGCCTCGATACCCTTTGAGAACTCTTTTCCCACCTCGTAGCCAACGCCGGTACAAGCAGCAACGGGGTGATTTGTTGCTCGGTGGAGTCATCGACTTGTCTTTTCCTACAAGCAGCAGAGGTAGCATTACAAGTCTTTCCTTTGACTTTGAAGAAGTCCATTGTTCATCCGATAACAAGTCGTGGTGAACTCCATAATTTCTCGGCGTAGTGTAAGGGACCATACCTTGTGCCTCCCGGCTGAGATCAAAGTTCACAACTCGCTTCACCATGGATCGGTTTACACCATCCTGCACTTGGAATTCGCAAAATCGCCAAATTGAGAGCCACCATGTTTTGCATTGACCTTCGATCTCTCTCGCAGAGTCATAACATCTCGCTTCTAACAAGACTTGATCTTGTCTTTCAAGATGTAACATGACCGTTTGGATGGTGTACCATTCGATGGTACATGATTTTGATCATCCGTCCTTGAAGCTTCCTCCGCTTTTTATTCTAGCTTGATCTTGTTTATCTTGAGCAAAGTCTTGAAGATAGGGACAACCTGATCATCCTTGAAATCATACTTCTTCATAGGACGCTATCTGAGGTATTCTGGCCGCTTAAAAGATCTTGAAGTAGGTTGAGCCTCTACAGCCTAGAGTCTCCTTCCCTTCGATTATTTTGAGGCGAAAATTGCTTTGATTACCCCCTTTAGAATGATAGTCCCAAGTTCTTCCTCGCTTATCCTCTTAAGCATGTTTTCAACTTGTTTCGCTTTGCCTCACCAAGTCTCCTAGAGTGTGCTTCAACCGCACCCATCTTCGAAAGTATGTTGATCGAGAGGTTGGCTCTACACATCGCAATGAATGTTGCTTCCAGACTTGGTCCCGAGTGTAAAGATTGATTTCGAATCTCTTGACGAGTGCCGACAGACTTCGCTTCTTTTGCTTTTCGCCAATAAGGCCATAGACACCTCGTCATCATCGAAAATCGGGCCATAAAAGCCTTTTGCAAATCTTTCCAAGAGCCGATAGAACCAGTGCTCTAACCTTCAAACCACTCAAAGCTACTCCTTTAAGAGTGCATGAATAATCGGGTCATAATAGATCGCTACTGCTATATGCCCGGTTTGCGCTTTGAAATAGTAGATGTGTTGTGACGGAGAACTTTTTCCGCCGAACGCATAAGTTAAGTGGCTTGAATTTCGAGGATACGGGATATCATCCCATTCTATAGGATATGGCCTCGCCACCCCCAAATTTTAGATTGCCCTTGAGTTTCGTAGAGCATCCACCGCTTTTGAAATCCCGCAACACATGATCTTGCTCTTTGCACGCTGATTCGACTGCTCGTGATGATCGAAGTGGACATCATGATCCCTCGTAGCCTTTCGCCGATTTGATCCTCCTTTCTTCTTCTCTGCTACAAGTTTCTCCATCATTATTTCTAAACGCCGATAGATTCTTGTTTGCAAGAATAGTAGCTTGTTGCTCTTCAATTCTTCGCGGTCATCTCTCGCTCGCCATGAGGACACCGCCCGACACGAAATCGTTGTTCGGTTGAGACGTAGCGATGCCAAGTTCTCAAATTCTTCAAAAGTAACCCCGCCAATTGTTTATAATCGAACGGAATTGCCGCCCGCATTTAAGATCTGCACTCGATAGCGCTTTGACTATTGATTAATGCGCCAGAACCCTCGGGAATATTCGTGGTCGACGATTCGACGCCTGTCGTGGGTCTTGCTCCGCTTCTCCTAACCATGTTGATAGTCACTCCATGGAATGACCATCGCGACCGCCGCTTTTATGGTGAAACCGCCGCCTAGTTGACGGTCGATAATCGCCAAAACCGGCAATGATGTGTCGATGAACATTGGGCCGATTGCAGTAGATGAGCTTCTCACAGCAAAGAATGAGATTGCATTTGACTAGCATCACGCTTGGAAAGTGAGATAATCACGAGATCGGCGGGCGCATTCCCGCTGATTCTCAAAAACGAGCCTCATATGAGAGAGGCTCTCGAGTCGAGGTTGGTGAACTGGCGAGGTTGCCGCTTCTCCGGTTCTCGCGGCAGGTTCGGCCTGCTTAGAGGAGACCATGTTGGCCAAGTTCGCTGCTTGGACGGTTCATCCCTTTAGAGGGGTACTCATGTTGCCGGGCAGATTCGCCACTCAAACGAGGCTCATCCTTCAAGGGACCTCACGCCAGGCTAGGTTTGCCACTCTGGACGCAGGCTCATCCCTTTGAGGGGACCTCACGCTGTAGGCGCAGGTTCGCCACTGACAGGTGCAGCCTAGGCTTAATGCTCGCCTTGTGGACGCAGGTTCGCACTGGGCTTACATTCGCCTTGTGGACGCAGGTTCGCCGGGCTTACATTTGTCTTGTTTTGAATGAACCCCTTGATGATGGCGAGGTTCATTGACTTTCTTTGGACGATAGTGAAACCCGCCCAACGACCAAAGCTCGAAAGCACGCCGAAGCTTGGTTCTACGCCGACGCTGTCCCGCACGCCTTGAGAGTGGACCGTTAGAAGGTCCGGTCTTCACACAAGCGCAGCGAGGCTCGCAAGCCAAAACTTGGCTAATAACATCCGAAGTTGACTTGGGTTGCTTAACAACCCACTTCTTAGCCCGGCCGGGCAACTTTGGAGCCTTGTCCTTGAGAGACGAGGTCGATTGTCGAGGTTCACCGAGAGATTCAGCCAGGCCACGGGGCTGAAGTCTCATACGAGACTCGACGACACTTGTCTCACCGGGCTAGATGCCCCGGAGGAAAGAAACTCCTCGCATTCTTACTCGATCGAATTCAATGACCAAGGTTTGAACCCTGTTCCAACCGCAACCTTGTTCCGATTGCGCCACCACCACCATCTAATGAATGGTTGCTCCCACTATGGTCGCCATCTTACGTAGAGTCGAAAAAAGTTTATTGATTGAATGAATGGGTTTACAATCAAATTTTCTCGACATGAGGAAGAGAAGATTGATTCGACTTCTCTTTGTATGGGTTCTTGGTGGCGAAAGAATGCTTCACTCAATGCTCACGCTTGAGATCCGCTCGCTGACGATCGTAACAATGTTGCCGATGATTGATGAAGAATTCGATCTCTCTTGCGCAAGTGCTGAATTTTCCAAAGTCCCCTTTGCAATAGTCGTTCAAGACTATTTATATGCTTAAGCACACAAGTGGTGTGCTATAATCGCGGGAACGGAGTTAATTGATGTGGACGGGTATAACCGATATCCACTATTCAGCCACGTATCGCCGTGGCCTTCGTGGCCTTCGTGGCCTTCGTGGTCGCTGGTTTTGTTGTTATGGCAAGCTTCGAAGCCATGGATGACGAAGCCGCTCTTCATTGACCGGCCGAACCTTGATTGAATGCGAAGTTTGCTACTTGGGTGAACTTCGGTTGATAACGAAGCCACTGCGGCTAACCTCACCGGATGCTTATGCATTTTGGTGAGATGACAAGTCACCGGTGGCGAACCTCGCCGAATGACGAAGCCGCACAAGGCGTAACCTCGATCGAATGAAGAGCTTCGTTGAGTGGCGAACCTCGACCGAATGGAGAGCTTCTCCGCTGGCTTAACCTCGGCCGAGTGAAGGGCTTCACGCTGGCTTAACCTCGATCGAATGGAGAGCTTCGCTTGGCTTAACCTCGACGAGTAAAGAGTTTCACGCTGGCTTAACCTCATCTCGATGAAGGGCTTCACGCTTGGCTTAACCTCGACGAGTAAAGAGTTTAGCTACTTGGCGAACCTCGGTTGAGAGTTGAGCTTCGCCATTAGGCGAACCTCGATCTCAAGCCACGCAACTAATAAGCTTATGACCCTCGCCTTCGCTTACATGGATTTTTTGACTGCCTACACCTTTGAATGGTTCATGAAACCGCCTCAGGATGTATCCAAATGGGCGATTTAGAGAGACTCTTCCTCACACGATTCTTTGAAGATGACACGAAAATCACCGCCACTTCTCTCCTTGCCATTAAGCAAAGGAGGAGAGCCTATCAAAGTCTTCGTCGAGCGATTCGAAGCATGGCTCTTCGATGCTCGACGTGTATGACACCGCTCGATTGACACTGTCGGCACAATTTACAAACCAATCTCCTAGCTTCGAATGGGGGTTGCAAAATGTCGTTCTTGGAAACAACTAGTCTCCCAGAGCGAACAGGCTGAAGCAATTATTGCTAGGATTGAAGCTGAAGAAGAGGAGACCGACCAAGACCGACTATTGATGACCCGGCTCTAAATTGCGAGGCCGAAGACTCGGTTAGTATCAACCCAGAATAATTACAGACTGGGGGTTGATTATCTGTTATTTTTCGAGTAGAATAATAAATTCTAAATATTGTCAAGTTAACAAAATACTTTTGGCAATGTAAGCACTTCAGCGTGCAGCACCACCACCAAAATCAACTTATCAATCCTCTTCAATAGGATGATAAGTCTACAAAGTTGCTCAAATCGTAACACAACTCCACAAAGTTAACAATGCACCTCGACAACCAACTTATCAATCCTCTCCAATAGGATGATAAGTCCACAAAATTGCTCCAATCGCAACGTATCCTTGTCATGTTAACCTCACACCTCTGACAATCAACTTATCAATCCTCTCCAATAGGATGATAAGCCCACAAAGTTGCTCACATCGCAACGCAATCCCCACAAAGTTAAGATTAGCTCGCCTCGCTATTAGCAAGATGACCTCTTCGACAATCAACTTATTGACTCTCTTCAATAGGCGATAAGTCCTCAAAGTTGCTCGATTGCAATGTATCCTTATCATGTTAACCTAACACCTCGACAATCACCTTATCGACTCTCTTCAATAGGCGATAAGTCCTCAAGTTGTTTTAATAACACCACAATCCACGCCACAGGTGGGGAATTTTATCGAATCCTAAGTAGGGGTAAGTCAGCGCCTAACACCGCGTTGCGGTTTAGTCTTTTACCGTCGAAGAAGACACCGTAATTCAAATCGTGGGAATTTTATCCCAAACCTAAACAGATAAGCACGCATCTAATACATGCACCGTAGTCTATTCCCGTGAGAAAGACGAAGCTCACGATTCAACATCGAGCATTAAGCCTAAAAGAGTTTTATTCTTTTAGCACAGCGTCACATGTAGAGCGGTTTAGATAATGCATGCTAGCCGATTCAAGCGGTGTCGGTAAAGGCTCATCAAGTCCGCTGATGGTCGGGGTTGGCTAATAACCCTAAAGTCAACGCCAACACGCTGCTTGCTAGTCTCTTGCCCGTAAAAGGCGATAAAGTCTACGATTCAATATCGTAGCACAACGTCACATGCAGGCGAACTCCTCTAACATCAACTTATCGACTCTCTTCAATAGAGCGATAAGTCCTCAAAGTTGTTCAAATCATAACTAAATAGCGACAAATAACTTATCAATCCTCATCAATAGGATGATAAGTCTTCAAATTTGCTTAAGTCGCAATCAACTTATCAATCCCTCAACAGATGATAGGTCCTCAAAGTTGCTCGATCATAGCGTATCTTCATCAAGTCAACACTATACCTCGATGATATAATCAACTTATCAATCCTCCCCAGCAGATAAGTTCCTCAAAATTGTTCAAATCACAACTAAACCCCGTCAATCAACTCATCATTCCTTTCTAATAGAATGATAGATCCACAAAGTTGTTCAAATTACAACACAATCCTATCAAAATCTGTACACATCCTCAGCAGAGTTTGATAACCAACTTATCAATCCTCCTCAATAGGATGATAAGTCCACAAAATTGCTCACATTGCAACACAATCTTGTCATGTTAACCTCACACCTCTGACAGTCAACTTATCAATCCTCCTCAATAGGATGATAAGCCCCAAAGCCTTGTTAACACCACAAGTCCAAAGCCTTGTTCAAACAACAAGCCCAAAGCCTTGTTAACACCACAAGCCCGAAGCCTTGTTAACACCACAAGCCCAAAGCCTTCTTCAAACCACAAGCCCAAAGCCTTGTTAACACCACAAGCCCAAAGCCTTGTTCAAACCACAAGCCCAAAGTCTTGTTCACACCACAAGCCATGTAAGCCTTGTTCACATCACAGGCCTTAAACCTTGTTCAAATCACAGGTTTCATATTCTGTCCCTCGACAAAACCTAAACTTATCGACTCTCATCAATAGAGCGATAGGTCCTCAAAATCTTGTTCAAACTATAAGTACCCAATTTTATCAAGTTAACTCCCCACCTCTGATAAAATTAACTTATCGACTCTCTTCAATAGAGCGATAGGTCCTCAAAATCTTGTTCAAACCACAAGTACCCAATTTTATCAAGTTAACTCCCCACCTCTAATAAAATCAACTTATCGACTCTCTTCAATAGAGCGATAGGTCCTCAAAATATTGTTCAAACCACAAGTACCCAACTTTATCAAGTTAACTCCACACCTCTGATAAAATCAACTTATCGACTCTCTTCAATAGAGCGATAAGTCCTCAAAAATCATCATCAAGTTAAAAATTCCACCTCTGATGATAAAATCAATTTATCAACTCTTTACAATAGAGTGATAAGTCCCCAAAAGCTTGTTCAAACAACAAATATGAAAGGCATGCCAAGTTAACACTATACTTTTGGCACCTTAAAGAAAAATCTAAAAGACTTAGTTGGAAATGTGGGGTTCATCCCCGCTTTTACTCATCAAACGAAGGACCACCGCGTTTCAACACAAAAGCGTGAGATTCGCCCGGCGTTTAAACCACCGAAACGCGATGGCCCGACTCGGCGTTTCAACCTCAAACACGAGGATCAGTCCGCGTAGCAAAGTTCAAGATGCTACGGTCACTCCACGCATTTCAAAAAGTAAAACAGGAGTTCACCCATGCAAGATGAGCGACTAGCGTGGACAAAAGCGTAACGCAACTTCTTTGAAGAAAGAATGAGGAGCAATACCTTCGGGATCAAACAAAGAAGATATCAAAGTATTCGAAAGTTCGCCCCACCAACCGCTAACTTTCAAAACTTTGGAGGGTCTAAGGAACGTAAAAATCAGCGAAGATAGCCAATATCCGCAAACACTATCAATGAAGGTTACAAGTCGACGACTTTCATGACAACAAAGGAGAATCGAAGCTAATGTCTCCAGTATAAGGATTACAAGTTGACAATCCTTGTGAAAGAGATCACAAGTATTGATCTCTTCAAAGCAAAAGCGGGCTCACCTCCGCGTTTCAATTCAAAAGCGGGACTCATCTCCACGCTTATTCAAAACGCGGAGCACATGGCCCGCTGCTCAAGACCAAAACGCGGAGCACATGGCCCGCTGCTCAAGACCAAAACGCGGAGCACATGGCCCGCTGCTCAAGACCAAAACGCGGAGCACATGGCCCGCTGCTCAAGACCAAAACGCGGAGCACATAGCCCGCTGCCGCTTCCAAAACGGAGCACATGGCCCGCTGCTCAAGCTCAAACACCTTCCGCTCTAGTTAAAACGTGACGCGAGGTTCATTCCCGCCGCACTAAAATGCAGACGCTGGGCTTGCTTCCAACGCGAATCCGCTTTGACTCATTCAAACATGAGTTGAGCGGTTCCTCAACCATTTGAGAGATTTAAGGGGCGGTTACACCACTAAACCCCATTATGGAGAAATTCAAGGGGCGGTTACACCTTTAATCCCTATAAATGGGGGTTTTCACAGCCAAATGGGGCTGGTTGAGAGGGTTTGGCCGGAGAACTAAAAAAAGGAGAGAACAGTTTCTTCTGCGCAGCTGTGATCGGCGTGACGATCGGACCTTCATCCGTAGTCTGATCGGAGTGAAACTTGGAGGCCAGCCTCAAAACTCGTCGTTCCTAATTCTGAACGGTGGAGATTGATTTCTACCGGTTGGATTTGGAGATATTGAGCTTTTACCGAAGCCAATTGTGCAGAGAACGGTTTCTTCTGCGCAGCTGTGATCGGCGTGACGATCGGACCTTCATCCGTGGTCTGATCGGAGTGAAACTTGGAGTCTAGCCTCAAAACTCATCTTTCCTAATTCTGAATGGTGAAGATTGATTTATACCGGTTGGATTTGGAGATATTGAGCTTTTACCAAAGCTAATTGTGCAGAGAACGGTTTCTTCTGCGCAGCTGTGATCGGCGTGACGATCGGACCTTCATCCGTGGTCTGATCGGAGTGAAACTTGGAGGGTAGCCTCAACACTCGTCGTTCCTAATTTTGAATGGTGAAGATTAATTTCTATCGGTTAGATTTGGAGATATTGAGGTTTTACCGAAGATCTACGTCTTTTCTTTTAAAGAAAGGATCAAACCTCCTTTGCTGGCATCAACTCTCCTAGAGAGTTCAACTCGACATAGCTTCAAACTTGCATGGCAAGTTCTTCTCCGCCATTCTTGGCTAAAAGGATTACTAATCCTTTTCTAAAATCAACTCTATCAAAGAGTTCTTAACTCGCCGAGTTCTAAACTTGCTCAAGGAAGTTATTTTTCAACCTCGTCCCACGAGTCAAGACTCTTGATCGCCAACGGATACAAGATTCAAGCTCCCACCGCCACCGGAAGAACCCGATTAAATAAAGGGAAGGGTCTCCGTTGATCCTTCTCTCTTTTGTAAATCGGGCAACCGATCGAGAATTTATAATTTCTTTTTATCTAAGTCACCGAGAGAGAGATTCATTCGAGAGATTGTATTCATTATTCTTCAAATAGAATAGATTCAATTTTATATTTTCTCAATTTTTCCTCGCGAACAGCAGTTAGACAGTTTGACTCTCAAACAACTTTTTCTTTCAGGATCAAACCTCTGGGATTCAAAACAAGATTTATACTCTAAGTTCATATGAAGACTAGCTATTTGAACAGCAGTTGCCACATTGCTTGACGAAATAGTACGATTAAAATGGAAATATTTTTACTAAATTGCACAAGTCTAGTGGCAAGCAAAAATACTCAGTGAAGCAGCTGCCAAAGAGCATCTCAAAGAAACTAATGTAGACCTATTATTCAACCGAAATGGTTGATAGAATACCTTCAAAGACAATAATACATATATACTAGTTAATAACTCCAAAATGCCCCATAGAATTTGCTTCTTGTGACACCATTAGTATCCTTAAGGTCCTCAACATTCCCACCAAGAGCTTTCCTCTAGACATGGTAACTCAGTAACTCATATCAAAAGTCATTTCTGATTTTTCACACTCACGTTTTGTTTTTTTCCCAACTTCATTTTTTTACGCAAAGTGACAATATTGCATCATGGAACAAGTTCTGGTTACTCAGAGGATGTAGGTGCTCTAAGTGTCGAAAGTCTCATGTAAAACATACCAAATGTATCATTAGCTTTTATTAGAATAATAAAATGTACAGATTTTCTAAAGTAGATTCAAAAATTGGTAACAATTATGATAACCCTAAATTCTTTGTAAACTATTTGCTTCATGCACTAAGCTGCTGGAGAATTGGACTAAATATTTCTTCTAATTAAAGGGATAAAGCATAGCATAATTTAAAAAACAATGCAGGAAATCACCAAATATTGAACATTTATATATGCTAACCGAGGTGTACGAACACAATTTCGTTGTCTTGTTAAAATGATTTTGACCAAACCAAATTATAAGAGATATGGCAACCCAACAACAAAAACCCCTAAAATGACCAAACCAAATTATAAGAGATCTAGCATCCCAAAAAACTATAAAAATAACAAATTAAATGAAGTTTCTTACCTCAAATCAACAAGTGTGGACTGCTCAAACATAGGTCGAGATGCGGTCGGCTTTGCGGCTGGGACGAGATCTCGTTCGCGGCAGACGAGGTCGGCTGGGAAGGCGAAGGCGATCGCGCGGCGGCTGGGAAGGCGAAGGTGGAACTGGGAAAGACGGGGAAGAAGATGATCGAGAGAAGAGCGGAGACGAGATCGATGGGAACGAAGCAAAACCGAAACCCTACTTTCCCTTTTCTCCCTGAGCGCTTTTGTACAGGAGAAGAAGTGGGAGTTTTCCTCCGTAATCAGACTTTGAAGAGCGGAAAACTTTCAACCAGAAAATCCTAGTTGGCACAGCAATTTTTCATCGGGTCATGATAACTACACTATACTCATACACTACACTCACACAAGGGTGGAGTCATAATAACTCATTACTGTAACTTTCAAGGTGATGAGTGATCATGACCCCACTCTTTATGAGTGTAGTGCAAAGTATAGTACAAGGGGGTGTAGTATAGTTACCATTTTCCTTTTTCCTCACTTTCTTTTTTTGGTTTTGGCAAACCAAACAACTATTTGCGGGGGGGGCATGGAAATTTTCCCTAGTCAATTTTCTGGTGAGCTTTTTCTGCTATTTTTCAACCAACTAGACAGCCCTAAGAGCAACTTTATCCCTAGCATTGAAAATTTGATGCTCCATGCTCTTTTTTGTAGGCTCTACATGCCACATCACTACTCTTTTAGCTACCATCACTTGGAGCATCATTGATCTCCAATACTAGCTTTTATTTAGAGATGCTTGAATAGGACCAACATGGAACCCACCTTTTATTTATTTGCAATTGAATCAATTGTGGCCCCCATAAACGATGAGCTGGAGCTGCTACCCTCAACGCTTCAATGAAGCATTCACAGCCAAGCATCAAATCATTTTAACGTTGTAGACCTTTGAAGCACTAATACTTTATTTGACTTTTTGCTACCTTAGCACCCCATTGCAGGTGCTCTAAGCATCAAATAACAAGATCACCAAGTACGATGTGCATTATTTCCTCTTCAAATGACAAAGATATAAGCATGATGTATTCTTATCTCACTTTTTCTAAGACCAACAACTCTTCTCATTGTTCTGAAAGAAATTAAAACATAGAAGAGAAAAAAAGGTAGAAAGGTTTATTACCCGAGAAATATCAGTACTTAAATATCAGAATTGAATGAGATATCCAACACCACCCATGTTGTGCTTAATACGTTAGTTTCTACTGCCCATCTCAAATCGGGACAAAGGTCCAAGACTCCAAATATTGCAGAACTTGTAGTAGGCAGCTGATTAACATTATAAAACTTGTCTCAATCTCAGTGAAATGAATCATGAAGGTTTAGATGAATGTGTAGAGTATATTACAAACAAATTCATGAGATCATCAGATATGCATGCTAGATACACATCTATTATGAATTTGAGAACTATACTACAATAAATATCCATGAAAAAACAAAACAAAGATGAACCATAATGCCTATAGTAAACTATAGGGATACCCATCGGTGAGGAATTGACCAAACAACAAATTAAAAACCTTAAACTTTGCATATTTATTAGGTTAAATGGCACTTATATACCCTATAGTTTCAGTATTGTAGCACTTAAATACCCTAAATTACAAAACATAACAGAAAAATACCCTGAGCTGGTAGCCATTTGAATTTGGCTAACAATGTTAAAAAATACCCAAATGGACAATAATGCCCTTCCTTTAGAATTAACCCCTCAACATGATAAAGTAGTAAATATTACAATGAATGAGGGTAAAAAAGCATTTAATTTGGTGACATGGCAGCATGTGGGAATATTCTATAGAATATTCTCACGGCTAGTTAACGGAAGGTAGCAATTTGCACAATTTTACCAACTCAAGGTATTTTTTTGCTACGTTTTGTAACTTAAGGTATTTAAGTGCTATAAGGGTGTAACAATAAGGTATATAACTGCCATTTAACCTATTTATTATGAACTTCAGTTTGAACTCCTCATTCTTTTTCTCAAAAAAGAATATTTTTCAATTAATAGTCTAGAGAATTACACAGAGATCCTCAATTTTACATCATAAGAAATTTCACTTTTTATTTCAAAAAATCGGCACTAAATTCCTCAAAAAATCAACAAAATTGCAACCACAAAATCAAGCTAATATCTTATTCTCTTAATTTTAACCTAGAATTTAGAAATTGGGGCTGAAAATTACCTATCTAGGGTTTCCGATCCGATCCTTGAGCACTTGAGAGAAGGTCGAAGGTGATCCGATCCTTGAGCACTTAATAGAAGGTTGAAGGTGGCGCTTGCGCTCGAGGGGAGAGGAGATCACACACCTCGAGGAGAGAGGAGATCCAACGTGAAGCTCGAGCTCCAGGCGAGAGGAGATCAAAGGTGGAGCTCGAGCTCCAAGAGATCGGAGATCGGAGATGGAGCTTGAGATCACACGCCTCGAGGAGAGAGGAGATCCAATGTGAAGCTCGAGCTCCAGGAGAGAGGAGATCGAAGGTGGAGCTCAAGCTCCAAGAGATCGGAGATCGGAGATGGAGCTTGAGGGGAGAGAACGGAGACGATCGAGGTTTCGCTCTAATACCTGGTTGGGGTTGGGGGGTGGGGGGGCAGGGGCGGGTTTCAAGTAGGATAAATTTTTGAAAATAACTTTTTGAAAAGAATATTAGCAAAATTGGCCTTATTCGGAAAAAATTAGCAAAATCGACCGTTTTCTGCCCACGTGGACAGAAAACGGTTGATTTTGCTGAAGGTGGTTTTTTTAATTACACATGACTAGTAGTCTTGTGTAATTAGTGGCTGTCATTAACAATTTGCAGCTGCCCTGGAAATGCATGGGGCTACTAGCCCCGTGCAATTCCTGGGCAGCTGCCAGACTTTCTGCTTAAAACACGGGACTACTAGTCCCGTGCATTTCTTGGCCAATTGTGGCCCAAAATCGAAATGCACGGGACTACTAGTCCCGTGCATTATTGGGCATTTCTTGTGCATGTTTTATGTGCTCAAGAATTTTTATAAAAATATTACAACAATCTCCAATTTTGTGTATTCCCTGTATAAATCTAAAAACCGTCTCACATCGATACATATCGTAATAAATCTAACAAATTCCTACCACAATTCACACCACAAACTCATTTACAAATCCAAAAACCATCTCACATCGATACATATCGTAATATACCCATTCTCATCACACCACACATAGTGAAATTTCAAGTATACTTCACATACTACGTCAGTACATATTGGAATAAAGTCAAGACACAAATAACATACCAAAATAGGTTTGTAAAGTATATAATGATAATGATTAATTTACATACATCCAAGAACTCTTCTTCTCCTCTGTCTTCTTCCTCCTCCATCTCCACGATCCCGAGCTTGGACGAGTTCATTATCCGGTTGCGTTTGTGGTTGTGACGGTTCGGCTTCATCGTCTACATGTTGCGAAGGTCCGGCTTCATCGTCATTTCTGCTACATCCTCGTCTTTGTCGTTGCGGTTGACGTGTGTATATGATATTGAGAGTGTCCTATTGCATGACCTCTCATCCATCATGAAGATCTTCGTGAGTTAGGCTTAAGGCTTGGCGAATCCTCCAAACTATCGACTGATATATCGATACATGTTGCTGTGCTTCGGGATACGTTCCTGCGAGAGATAATTCAAAAAATCCAAAATAGGAAATTACTTTAAAACTCAAATTACAAAATCTAAAATTTGAAATTTAATTTTAAATTACCTGCTTGAGCAAATTCTATGCCATGATTTACAATGGTTTCAATATCATCTATTGCTACTACCTACAATTAAGTTTAAAAACACATGTTAGCTATTATTGAGGAATACCAATTAAAATGGACCTTAAATCAAAATCTAAAAATACTTACAAATTCTCTCTCATCTATACCCCGGGGCACGTATCCTTTTTGCAACTCAATTGGTGCTGTGGTCACATAGATCATCCATCTTCAAGTTATCCCCAATACCAAGTGTAGTAATTAGATTCCCGAGGAGTTGGGTCAATCTGCTCCACAATACAGAAATGCCTCTCATTCCATCTATATATGTAATCCCGATGCTCATTTGTCCGGTCCTTCTGATAGCCTCCTTTCTTTGCCTTCATCTCTATTTTTTCAATAAATTGTGGAACATGTTGTGCACGACCAAGTTGTCGAAGCATGCGGTCCGGTAGATGCATCTCTATAATCTCAAAACATACAAGAGGAACTCTGGCTCTCCATGTAGCTGGGTATTCTGTGCATACTGGTGGTAGGCGATCAAGAAATTGACTGTATGGCTCCCATTCCATTTAGAGAATATTTCACATATTATTTGCATATCGTTAAAATTAAAAGACCTATAAAAGAAAAAGCTCATTTTTGTAGAAAAGATACCTGAAAAACCTTCATACGGTCAAGCTCATTTCTGTAAAAATCTAATTGTCTAGCCGGGGTCTCGTCGTAATATTTTTGGACGTTCCATCTGTGTTGTTTTCAAAATTTAGTATCAATAATGATAACGACAATTATATTTGCTACATTAAAAAATAGATACATGCATCCCAATGGAATTTGTCCATCTAATTGTATAGGAACGCATAGTCTCAGCTTCAAATGAAGTCTCTCCCATGCCCAAACTTGCAGTAATGTTAGACACCCATTGAAGTCATTGTTTTGCATGAATGCCATTTTGGACATTTCTCTGTACAGATACGCCAAAATGGCACTACCCCACATTAACATACTGCATGCGTCCAAGTCCTCGAGGAGTGGTAACCACCTAGCATGTCCACGATAACGCAATACAATTTATTAAAAGAAGCTAATTCAATTAAATACAGATTGAAAGTACAAATACACATACCTCACATGCACTTTATCTTTACTCAAATTGGGAAATAATATCGAACCGATCATGTGCATAATATATGCACGTGCATGTTGCTCAATCAATATGTGTGGCGCATCAATAGGCAATGGCTCTGAGAAGACCTCTTTCAACCACTTCAATCTAATATTCCCTCCGGGCATTGACTCTTGAGCTAGGCCTAACAGCTGCTCACACTTGGTCCGCCATACAGCTCTATCACTGCCAGTAACACAAGGACCATCTACGCGGAGACCGAATATGATAGATACATCTTGTAGAGTAATGGTCGACTCTCCCATTCGGAAGTGGAAAGTGTTAGTCTCCAATCTCCATCTATCTATCAAAGTGGTGAGTTGGGGCCAATCTAGCTTCATCCAACGGAGCTTTGAACATGTCAAGAAACCGGTCTGTCCTTCAGCTGTAATGATACGCTCATCCTCTAGTCGCCAACAGCTATGGCCGAGGCTATGATCAACCATGACGATATCCGAGCCTCTCTGTAAAGCAAGGAAATAGACTATAATAATACAATATTGCAATAATAAAGAAATTAACAATATGTAATATGTATTGAACAAATTAATTACCTATGTAAATGATATAATATCTGAACGGTGTCGAGACTGGTCATATAGGACCTCATCACTAACCGGCCCATGTAGCATGGTGTAGATACCTGCACATACAATTATTACACATATTAATAAAACTATATACCAATTACATTCCTATATTAACATATGTTAAAATTTGAACTCTTATTTATTACCAATTAATTGCTATCTATGGGTCTAGATGGACAACGAGGTCGAGTATGTCCTGGTTGTTTGCAAAGCCTACATTTATTATGCTTGGCAAGTCCTTCTCGCCCTTGATCCATGGTTCCCTTGATTCGCGCAGATCGCGGTCGCCCTACTTGTCTATTGTATTGAGGTGGAATTAGACGTGGTCCATTATATTCAGGTCAATACCGACTATCATCGGGAGGATAAAAACTCTCTTTATATGCCTTTCAGTAGTGAATTGTTGAATACCACGGTGAACAATACCGATTATAGGGAATTCTAGCACCTCCTTGCTGATTGGAAGAAGCGGCTAGAACATGTGCACAAGGCATTTTTTTGGAGTTGTGGTATGTTACAAGTGCAAGTGCAATCAATATCAAAGAGTTTAACGGTGTAAGTACTGTCATAATCCTGTACCTGCCATTCGTTATCATTGAATACAATAATTTGACATGATCTTGCTGACACAATTCTTTTATGCAAAATAGCCTCATTTTTCGGTGTGTAATGTGTTTGTCCAGTCTACGACATCACCACATTTTTTGTTGAAGTATGCATTTAGCCTATAGAACGTTCTCGCAACTAAGGATTGTATTGACATAGCTCGTACTCTCTTAAGTACGTCGTTAAAGCTCTCGGAGCAATTAGTTGTCATCATGCGAAACCGCACCCCGCCATCCTTACATAATGCCCATCGATGCTTGAATTGATGCTTCAAGTTATTTTCAATCCAGTTATATGCATCTACTGACAAATACTTGATTTTCTCCCTACAATGTTCATACACTAATGTGTCGGTTGCACACACAGCTTGCCATAAAAGATTTTGCAAATTAATCTCACCGTTTTTCCTTGAAATTATCTCTTATGTGCCTTAAGCAATAGCGATGGTGATGTGGTGCACCAAAATCCTCATGCAACACCCTTATAATTCCTTTCATCCTGTCTGAGATAAAAGTAATTGTTCTCAGCATTTGGACACTTGGAATTAACATGCATATAAGTTCAAAGAACCACTTCCAACTTGATATATCCTCTACCTCCACGACTGCAAATGCTAAAGGAAATAAACCGCCATTTGCATCTACACCGGTTGCCACAAGAAGCACACCTTTGTACTTGCCATATAAATGTGTGCCATCGATGCTCAATAACGGACAACAAAAAGTGAAACCCTTGATAGCAGGACCACATGCCCAAAATACTTGAGTGAACCTCTCCATTCCCGATGCGATCTCTTCGGACATTATTTCATATTCAGTACCCGGATTATTTCGCTTGATAGCTTCAAGATATTGTGGAAGTAATTCATAAGATTTCTCCCAATGTCCAAATATTTTAGACAACGCTTTCCTCCTTGCATCATATGCCTTATATTTAGATATATTAATGCCCCGCATGTCATATACCCTTTGAAATATCTGACCTGGATTTAAATCAAGTTCGCCCTCACTTTAGTCATAATTAGCTTGCATATATAGGAGGAAGATGCCGAATAATGATCAACATCCACCGACGGATTGCAACATGTATGAAGTTCGCAGTATCTAGAGATTACAAATTGCCCATTTCATGATTTTCTCACAGCTGCATTTAGCAACCAAGGACATTTTGCGTTTCTCTCATCCTGCTCACTTGCATGTTCTACTTCAATCTTCTCGTTAAAGTAACATTTTACTTGGTAGTTTGTGGCATTAGTTTTTACCGGCTTGAATTTGACCCGATTCTTGATGGACCGTTCTCGGATTGCATAGATCAATGCCTCCTTGTTCTCGAATAGATCTCCTTTTTTAAAAATAAAGTCCTCAGCCCGTTGAAAAATTGAACCAACATCAATAAATTCAGCTTGGGAGGTATTTATCCAATCCTCATTTTGAAACTCGTCAGGCAACAAATCTTTAGCTTCCACATAATCATTGTTAAAATAAAAATGATCCATCCAATGGGAGTCATCATCAATTCCATTAGCCACATGCATGCTATCAATTTGCACGCCATCTTCTTCAATATCTGCTGAGTCATCATTTGCTTCTTCTTCTACAATTGATCCGGCCAGTAAGTTACCCGTAACGTGGCCCAAAGCGTCGTTAAATATAGTACTTGATGTCCCACCAAGAGAATGCCAGCTTAAATATTATAGTTGAGACCACGACTCTTGACTTGGAGATGTCATAAAACCACTCGATTCATTGTCTAAGTCAAGCATGCGGGAGAACCCTCCTTGAGGTTTTGAAACTTGGGCAAATTCGAGAATCGGATACTTCTCAATGAACAACTCGATTGACACTTTCTTTTCGACTAACTGTTTCATGTCATTCAACTCCTCATCATCGGTGGTCTCTACAGTAATTGTTCTATTCTAATTTATCAGCCAGTTGAAGAACACCTTAGTTGCATATTCTTCTTTATTAATTTTAGTAACTTTGTGTATTTTCTTCATCATTCCATCAAAATTACATGACTTAGACAGCATAAACATTTTCCTAGAACCTCCCTCATACATAGGCATACTATTCACTTCAACGCCGAGGCTTCCATTGAAGAAGCAAATAATGGGTATAGAGTTCGCCATCATAACTGAAAATCAACATTCCATCATATGCAAATAATCTATAATCTATTATAATTGAAAATCAAATTATCGATTTAAAATCAAATTTAAAACCCTCAACTCTAGTTAAACCCTAACTTCCAAATCACATTATTCATCATATTTCATAAAATAAAACCTAAAAATTTTCATATCCCAATTAATCATAAACCCTAATCAATCCATATCATTCATCAAAATTCTCATAAAAATTACAATTCACACCATAAAATTTCATATTCCAATTATAATTAAACCTAAATAAAAAACCATATCATTCATATCAAAATTTAACCATAGCCTAATCCATCCATATCATTCATCAAATTTGCAAGAAAATAGAGAAAATTTTCACCTTGATTGGAGTTTGGTGGATGTGGTCGGAGGCAGCTGTGGTCGCGAGCATGGTCGGAGGCGACTGTGGTTGCGAGCGTGGTCGGAGGCTGGGGTCACGAGCATGGTGATGGGGTCGCAAGCATGGTGGCTAGGTCGTGAGGGAGAGAGGATTTGAGGTCAAGGAAAGAGGGGGGAGGGTCACGGGGATTTTAGGGCTAGGGGTCACAAGGAAATAGGGCTAGGGAGGGGTCATGGGGGTTAAGCGTCGAAATAGATGGGACTGCTAGTCCCGTATAATTTGCCCGCTTAATTAGTGGTTTGTAATTACATGGGACTACTAGTCCCGTAATTAAAACATTTCAAGAATGACCGTCACCATCAGCGTAAAACGATCGATTTTGCTATTTTTTCCGAATAGGGTCGATTTTGCTAATATTCTTTTCAAAAAGGTTGTTTTCAAAAATTTATCCTTTCAAGTATTTGATAAAACTAATTTTGGGGTTTAAAGTAAAGTCCCAGTCCCATTTTCATCCTAGTCCCATGTAATACCAAACATAGGATTAGACCCAAGTCCTAGAATTTTAAGTCACTGTCCTAGTCCTGGGCTAAACCAAACAGTGCCTAAAGGAATCATAAACTTAGTATAAAATTACCTAACAATACTTTTGCAATAGAAACAAAAGTGAAGCCATTGATCAACTACGAGATATAACAAGCCAGATAAGAGGAGGGAGATCACTATAATGGACAAAATGTATACACATGATACTTATTTACAATAGCATAAGTAAAAAAAAAGTTAAAAATTAATCTTTTTCTTTTTTCTATACAGTGACATGGCTCTGCGTGTAACTTTATTTGGGGATATGAACGAAAGCTCAATTCTTAAAGATACGATCAAAGATAATCATGTAATAGCACTATCAAATTTTAAGATCTTTAAATATGAAGGTAACATATTTCATTACTAATAAAATTATTATTAAATGCCACTAAACATAAAATTCACTCACCTTATATCTGTCTCAAATTTGTAGGGGAGATATGCATGTCATCGTAAATTACGCCAACAATACATATCAACCCAAAGATACAACTTATTGAAGAAATAAGAGAATGGTAAGTAAACTAAGTAAACATCCATATAATACAACAAAGAAAAAAATTACATTTTAAAGCTAATATGCAAGGCTCATTCAGAATAAGCTGCTAAGATAAAAGCATCACCATCAAGGCTCTTTACAAGCACAACATAATTTCAAATTACTGATATATGTAATCATCACAACATTTAAAAGAGGTATGATCTTACAAGACCTACTGTAAAATTCACACAATTAGACCTAAAAATAGTTTGCCAATATACAGACACGCTATTGCACTTATAATACAAAGATAACTACCATTTACAATAGAGTTGAGTCGTGGTTCTACACTTGCAAATGCTGCAATAAGAATGTGGAAAGAGATGTTAATAAGAGTGTCCAAATGATAAATGTCATAGAAACGCCGATGACGTAGTACCAAAGTTAAGTAATTTTTCATGAAATAAACATATCAAAATAGAATACTAACATTATAATCTAAGACAAATTGACAATATAAAATGCAATTATTTAGTTCAGATCCTCGTGAAAATGACACGGACAGAGCAAATGTAACATTATTTAACGCAGGAGAAATTCTTATTGGATGCACAACAAAAGAATTCATTATAGACAAAAAAGATGTAACTCCTAACCTTATTTAAGTAATAAAATTGAAAAAATTCATATATATATAATTACATTCATTCTCATTAAAACAGATAAATAATCGAAATCCATATTTCCAAAAGTTTGTGTTGAACATCGGAAATATATTCAACTTCTTTGTGAAGTAAGACGAGAAGACAAAAAGATGAACGAGCCTAGGAAAAGATAACAACACAAGAAATTCAGCTTCAGCCTGATGTCACAATAGATGTAGACGATAAAGACACTACTCTAGAATTGCCTAGAAAAAGGATAAAGATGGAGAAGGATTGATCTTGACTCAATAACAACCCCGACCCTAAACCTAACCCCTACCCCAACCCTAACCCAACCCCGACCCTGACCCCAACCCTAACCCTAAGCCTGACCCTAACCCTAACCCTAACCCTAACCCAAACCCTAACCCTAACCCTAACCCTAACCCTAACCCTAACCCTAACCCTAACCCTAACCCTAACCCTAACCCTAACCCTAACCCTAACCCTAACCCTAACCCTAACCCTAACCCTAACCCTAACCCTAACCCTAACCCTAACCCTAAACCCCAACCCTTCTAACAATAATGTATGGATAAGGTCTGGTAAGGCTAGCTAGGTTAGGGTTAGGGTTAGGGTTCAGGTGGTGGTTAGGGTTGTTGTTAGGAGTTGTGTTAGGGTTGGGGTTAGGGTTGGGGTTGAGGTCAGGGTTAGGGTTAGGGTTAGTGTTCGGGTTAGGACTTGGGTTAGGGTTGGGGTTGGGGTTAGGGTTGGGGTCGGGGTGGGGGTCGAGATCGGGGTTGGGGTTAGGGGTTAGGGTTGGGGTTAGGGATGAATAAGATTTAAATTTTTAATATGCAACCAAACAAAAGAAAAGGAAAACTTGCTATTTCTATAAAGTAATGAGCCCATTTTCTTATTTTGAACCAAACAAAAAAAGTACAAGAAATAAGAAAATTTATACTTTTTAAGTTCTCAAAACTTTTCCTATAATTTTTTATAGAAATACAAGCAAATTTATTTTCTGAGTGTTTTCCTTTTCTTTTTTTTTATATAGAAATAGAAATTGAAACAAACACTCCCTTAGACGAAAATAATATACAAATGCACTTTTCCCAGAGCAGTTCTTGTAACAAGACACGAACAATAAGACAACAATCACTGTTATTTATTTATTTATTTTTTTGGGGAAAGGTAAGACTTCAGAGTTTGGAAACGAAAATGGCATGATTCTTTTTCCCCGTTCCCTCGTTTCTTTTGTTTTTTTTGCTTTGCCTTACCCGCTGCGCCAAGTGCAGAGAGTGGGCCCCATTATTTCTCCGCTCTCATTTCCCCAGCTCTTCGTCTCTCTCTGAAGCGCAAGTAAGACCCCTCTCCCTCTCCCTCTCTCTCTCTAGTTCTTGAATTAGGGTTTTGAGGTCTCCAGGCATTTGATTTACAAATTAGGGCTTTGTTTTCTCCCTCTAATTTCTGCTCATCGTCGGGTTCAGCATTTCGAATTGCTCTTCGGTAGGGTTTTTGTTCTGGGTTGAAATCGATGGACTTTGTCCTTTTCGAATTTTGGGATGCAAGTTTGTGATATTGTGTTTGTTTGATGAATTTTATAGTAATGATCACTGCATGCATGATGTTAAATTTCGTTGATGCGATGATTTAGGTCAAAATGGTAAAATAAGGGTTTTTTAAATTCCTAATGTGGCTGTGAAATAGAGGGATTTGCTTCGACCTGCTTTTGTTGGGTTTGCGATGAATTTGTCAGAATGCAAAATGGGTAAATTTCTCAAAACTCCCTAAACTTTGGAGCGTTTCCCATGAAACACACTCGAACTTTGTTTATTCCCACTGAACCCCCACCCCACGAAGTTTGAGGTGTCTCACATAACCCTCATAAACTTTCAACTTTTCCCAATAGACCCCCTTCTATAAATGACAAATAGCTAGAACGTCCCCGCGAGATAAAACCTTCAATTCGAGGGAGGGATGTTCGTTGCATGTTAATGGCATATGATCAAATTGGGTTTCTTTCTTCCAAGAACATTTTTTTATTTGCATACATGTTCGGGGTCTATGGGGAAAATTTGAAAGTTCAGGGGCTGTTTTGTGAGGCATTCAAAGTTTTAGGGGGGTTTTGTAGAAAAAAGTTCAGAGGGGTTTCATGGGAAAACCTCAAAGCTCATGGGGGTTTTGTCATTTGTGAAATTTACCCATGTAAAATGATAACCCTTATTCCTCATTACAATTTCAGACTTTTGATGTAGTGGAAGGGACCTTTGGCATTGTGTTAGAGCAACCCAGGTTGCAAATCCCACCAACCACAAATTTAAAATGGATTTAAAGTATAAATACTGATGCATGAGTCCAGGTTTAGGCCCATGAAAAGGGCGCTCAACCAACAAGCGCATGTTTGAACATAAAATTGTAATCCTCAACCCTCACTACAACGAGTTTTAGTGCAATGGAAGAGACTAACATAGTGTACAAGTCAGTTAAGCTCAAAGTTGAATTTTTTTTTGAAATGTCTATTGCACATTCAAAATATTAAAAGTTTCATATTAATAATTTGCGTTATGTTGGTATGATGTTAAAATGTAGGATTTGAAATGAATCAAATTGAATACTGAGAGCTTCATGTTTGTATATATATCTTCAAATTTGATTTTTCTTCTCTAATTTTATTGGAACCTGAATCCAAACTCGACTATCTTTCTAATATTCATCGAATATTGAAATATATTTATTTGATTAATATTCTATCGCTTATAATAATTAATCTACTAGGTTTTTAAGATATTGGTTCTCCAAATCATTAGCAGTTTGAAATAGTCCTCTTAAGTTGATGTTTAGAAGTAAGTCCTAAACCTTTAGGGCTTATTTGGATTGTGGTTAATGGGAGGTAAGGGAAGGTAGGGGACTTATTAACCTTGTTTGGGAACTCATTTGTGTTAGATAATGGAGGGGAAGTTAAAGTAACTAAGGTGAGAAAATCTAAGATTTTGTTCCCACCCAAATTGGGGTGTAACCAAGGGGAAGTTACGGTAACTATTACACAAAGATAATTCTACCCCTCTATCAAAAAAAGAGCATAACATATGCAAGGTTATTTATGTAAATTTAATATATTTCCTTCCCTTCATTTTATTAAACTTCCCAAAGGTGGTAAAATAAGTTCCCATCGGTTCCCCTTACTAAATCCCCAAACAACTTTTGTATGTTACATAAACTTCCCTTCACTAGGAGCAGATCCAAATAGTTATACAACTAGTTTGATGTTAGGTAGTATTTTCTGTTAATGTCTAATATAGTGGGGTTACTATCCTCCACTAGATTAAATCCTACTGGAGTTAACTCCCTCCCCGTCGTGCTCCCTCCTAACCCCTCCCCCACCTTTCCATCAGAAGTGGCAGCAGACCAGACACTGTGGCAACCGTTGTCAATGGTGGCTGGCAGTTTTTGGGTGAAGTTTAATGACGGTTTTAGCGATAGTCTGTGGTTGGTGGTGTTCGACGAAGTCCGGGGATGCTGCTGCCACTCGTGTCGGTGAGCTCATAATGAGAACAACGCATGGCAGCAAGGCCATTAGGTTTGTAGGTTAAAGTAACATACATTTGCCAAAAGAATTGACTTGGTGTAACTTAAAAAGGTTCGGGTACTTGTTAATAAATATTAACATTTTGGAAAGGTATTCAAAGTACTGATGATTTGATGGACCAATATCTTAAAAACCGTGAGCTATTTTATTAATGAGAAAATTTTTTGGTTGAAAAGATTCTTTCATTTGGCTAAAGAATTTGATTTTTAAATAAGATTAACTTTATAATTGGAAATAATTCCTTTATTATAGGGTAAAATTGCAAATAATTCCCTCATCTATACCTATAGTGTAAATTGCAAATAATTCCTCATCTATACTTATTACCCTCAACTTAATTATTAGCACTTATTAACCCACTATTTACGAGGAAGAGGGTAGTTAATCTGCAATTTATTCTTCTACAAATACCAATCCAAGGGCGATAAGTGCTAATAAAATAGTTAAAGGGTGATAGTGCTACTGAAGTTATAAATGTGGGGAGTTATCTGCAATTTACCCTTATAATTATGATGTACAAATCTATAATTTGAATATTTGGCTAAAAAAACTGATTTGGGGTTCTTAAGTCTCAAAATTAGCATAGGAGCTAAATTTAAAAAATGTGAGCGGATCAAGATATATAGAGGGTGTTTGGGGGAGCTTTTTTTTGTGGTCAAACTAGCTTTTAAGCTAGCTTTTTCATATCTATCTGTTTGGTAAAATATCAAATAAGTTAACTTATAAGTCTCATTTTGAAAAGCTAGTATACCCCAGCTTTTTAAAAACTAGCTTATAAGCTCACCTAAATAAACTAGGTTTGACCAAAAAAAATTAATATTCTATCCAAACAATTTTTATAATATTTTTATCATAAAAGCTAAAAGCCACTAAAAGCTAACATAACTTATAAGCTTAAAAAATTAAGCCCTCCCAAACACCCTCATAGTCATGTGTGTAATAACACAACGGATCTAGTTATAAATGAATATTGATAATAAAACAAATTGAATATGTAAATTCTCTTATTTGATTAGTTTAATATTCAAATACTATAAGTTGTTTGATTTCTCATGAATGATCTCTAGAATCAAATTTGAACAAATAATTAGACAAATAGTTATCAAACTATTTGATAAATATTCGATCAACTTTCACTCCCAGTCAAAAGACTATTGTATGGGTTAGGATCATAGTTTGAGTTCTAATTGGTTCTTTCCTAATCAAACTTTATTTGGGTGTCTTGCCTCCTTTTTTATGGTCTGTCTTCTTTACGGGCATTCTGAAGAATTGCACCTTAGTTCTATGAGCATAGAGTATATGGTAAAATAGGCTAGATCTGCTCACATTGATGGTAGGTGCTTTATGATTTTACCGACGGTGTCTGCTAAAATTGCCCTTCCACTCATTAAGTCGATGTTAGGTTGGAAATCAATTGAAACTTCATGGTTGTTCTGTTGCATCTTTTTCAAGAAATTTGACACTGGTCACAGAAGTTTTTGTTAGGTCAGAAGTCAATTGACACTTCATGGTCAATTCTTTTGTAGGTCTTTTCAACTTTGAGTTATGCTCCACAACCAAGCACATTTGTGCGAGGTAAACCTCCAGATATTTCACTTGGTGGGATGGTTGTATAAGACTAAAACCAAATAGTTGTGACAGAAGTTGATGACAGACTCTATTTAGGTGTTTTAGGTTAGAAGGGCCACAATATCATAATTATCTTTGTAAATGTAATTGCATTCGTGTATGTGAACCATTTACTGTGATTTAGGACATGTACTCTATCTACTAAACAGACTTTGTCCATTAGCATTTAAAATGTGCAGTCTTTTCATGGGTATTACTCTATATTGACATTATCCCATGAGATACAAGCATTTTCTAGTCTTTTTTTAATAAATAAATATTTATGCTAGACTTACTTCGAGAGACGTTTGAATTACTTCGAGAAAATTAGCTTGGAGTTGAGGTGATGGCATGAATTATTACCCTCATACATGAATTACTAATCTTGAAGAAACACCAAATGCTAATATGCATCACAAACATAAGTTGCTGCATATGAGCTTGAGCAATGTGTTTTACATATTTTGGTTTAATTCCCTTTTATCATTGCATTAGAAGAGTTTTGAAACATAGTCTTGCAGTTAGAGTGGGACTGTTATTGCCCACCAGCGAAGCTTAAGTTGGTAACTTTGTGCTGTACTGACTTGCATTTAGGTCTTATTATCACAGAGTAGAGTTAAATTTGTATGTGTACTTGTTGTACTCAACCTTAGGATAATCGGTTAGTGCAAAACACTAAATTTGGAGATGTCAGGTTATTATAATTATTTCATGTATATTCGCTACTAATGAGGTTTCTTTGCAGATTTTGAAATGTAGAGTGTGTACTTGAATAGCTGTCAAGACAAATTGCTTATCCTACTTATGCTATCTAGGTAAGCACTAAGAAGAGTAATGATAATTGATAATCTTGAACTCACGTATTCTTTTCCTATTTAGCTGTGATATTTTTATCTATTCAACAAACTGAAATATATGCAAGTGCTATGATGTTCCTCCTTGAAAAAAAATGCATTCATCCTCTACATGACAAAATATGCCCCACCATGACTATGTCCTTGTTATTTTGAAGTCATCAGATTAAAATATGATGTTTTCTCTCTCATGCACGCACTACACACACACATAGGGTTATGCGTGGCCGACTCGATCAACCTACTCTAGCCTACCATGGATCACAACCCGTCCGCCCGTCAGAGGGTCGGCCCGATCCGCCCATGATATACCCGGTCACGCCGGCCGGGTCTAGCCCCGCCCGGTCGAGAAGTGGGCTCACTTCATTTGGTCCACCGGCCCAACCCATGATATTTTTTTTGAAATTTCAGCCTGACACAAAATTAGTCCATCTTGAAAATAAAAAAATATAAACCTAGTGTGTCGCTTATCGGGTTGAAGAGTTAACAGCTACTCTTTTTATTTGGGCTGTTTGGGAAATTTCTTTATAGTTTTGTATGGGAGGTTTTCCATAATGGCCCTCGTTTTGTATGTTTCTTGCAAGATGCAACACTTTTAGTGTTTGAATGAATAATGTTTTTAGGAAAATTGATAGGTAGCTCATTTTGCTTAATATGATAAGCAAAAGATAGTTTAGTGACAAAACCAATGAACCTCATCATTCATACATATTTAAGTTTATTTTGTGAAATGAGATGTAACTCGTGTCTTTTTTAGAAAAAGAAAACTAAATATTTTTCACAATAATTAGCGATTTGCACATACAAAGATATGTGAAATTAAGATTAATTTTTATCCGAACAAATCTCTCTTAAATGCTAGTTATGTTGTAAAGACTCAATGTTTGTAACTTAGTTATGCGTATCGATTGTAGGAAATATGATTTAGCAAGAAATAGAGACAAATAATCTCACTACAAATTTTGAGTTATATTTTTATATCTTACATGATATATTTCAAATTTTCAAATAAAGTAATAAATATATTATAATATTTAGTAGAATAAATATGAAAAAGTTCATAGTTAGTGGCATCTAATGAGTTATCGTGATGATATATTTATGTTTAAAGGGAAAAAGTTCATGCAATAGCTATTTTCTATAGATGGTTTTACTGTGTAAGGAATACAACTATATGTTTTGTTTCCATCCTTAGATGATATTCTATACAACTTTTTTAATCATAATTAGAAGTTCGGTGCTCATGAATAAAGATTTTGTTAACAAGTCCTTTAAAAATATATTAATGATTAATGCTTCTATTACGAGATGACATTTATTTCTAAACAAAGATATAGTTTAATAAATATTAATACAAGTAAAGATAGAAAAGAAAAAAACTGAAAAGGAAAAAAATGCAGGTCGTGGGACGACCAGCGACCTAAACCGCATTGGGCCAGGTCGGACCATGCCTGACCCGTCTTGGGTCTGGCCGAGGTCGGTCAAACTTGGGGGTTAGAGAAGTAGGCCCGACCGGCTTAGCCGGTGGGGCGTTCCTGAGCCTAAACCGCCTCGCCCACGCCAACCCTACACACACACTATACATATACATATACATGCACATACACACAAACGCGTGCACACATGCATGTGAGAAAAATGAGTATCCTTAGTAATGAGGATATATTTGGTCCTTGGTAGTGATGTGTCAACTTCTCATCCACACACTTAAATGTGCCCACTTGAAAATGGTCCCCACTTGTTTACTCACCCATTAGATGGGGGATGCAAGGTGGCCACCTCACTATCAAGGACCAAATTTGGTCATTGGTACCAAAGATACCCATATTCCTCTACAAAAACACCACAAGCCTTTTTGCCAACTTCTTGGGGTCGACTATGTCAATAATATTCTTCCATTTAACTCTATTATAGACTATCTAATCTATTAAGTTAACTACTATCATATACTTCTTAGTTGCGTCTAATGGTTTGGTCTACTTCTAGTCCTTGCTCTATGAATTATATTATTATCAACAGCACTTGGTGTATTCAACGGCCTCTATTGCACATAACCAAATTAGTTCATTTGATTCTCTCTCATTTTATTCTTGGTAGAAGCAATCTTTAAAGGTCTATGGATGCACCTCATTTCTTATCTCTTAGTGTATATTTATATCCAGAGTAAAATTCTTTGGTTCATCGCTAATCTACAATCACATAGTACTCCAGAACTCCAGAATCACTCCTCTACCTTATATATGAATATGGAAATATAGCTCAGGATCTTCCATGATTAGTTATGACATTTTGGTTTTTTTTAAAACAGGGTTAGTTCTCAGATGAGAACCCCATCCTTGACACATTACTGTTATGATACCTAACCTGTAAACAAACTCATCTGCTAAGTTATCCGGACACTTCATCTGAGCTCCCAGTATCCTTGTCCAACACTTCCCGTATTTGTGGCCGTGTCCGATAATACTTGGACACTTCTTGAATATATACATATATTTCTTCAGACATGTACTCAATTACACAATACATGTTTTAGTTTAAAATACTCATGATATGCTTCTTGAACATATATCTTCCACTTCGCCTCAAATTTATGCAACTCGGACTCGGGTTAGGATCGTTTCAGCCTGTACCCAATTCATAAGTATGATTTTAAAGTGTCATTTGGGTATCTAGTTAAAAAACGAGCGATTTTTCAATTTATTATGTACTCAAGGTTATCGAAGGATAGCCGCAGCGTGAGCATTGCTAAGGCTATTGGCTATTAGCAAAATAGCAAAAGAAAGTCAAATAGCGATTAATTTAGATATGTATAAATATTAAAAAAGAAAAATTAAAGAAAATCTCAAAATCTAAAAGTGCATATTTGATCATTTAAAGAGATTCTAAATATGAAATAGACATGTAACTCAATACATAATATCAAGACAACCGGAGAAGTCAAAGAGTCGTCTCGAAGATGAATGAGAGGACTACGATAAGAGGAGCTCACAACGAGGAGGTGAGAGGAAGTCGAGGAGGTGCCGAGGCTATGGGAGGTGGCGGAGTATGGGAATCATGAGCTGATGGGATGCAATGTTACGGTCGTTTAATTTTAAAAATAAACCTCAAATTACTTTTAAATAGCGGTCAAGAAATCGCGGAGGCGGTGGATGCATGGTTGCACGAAGTTTAATTTTAAAAATAAACCTTAAATCACTTTTAAATAGCGGTCAAAAGCGATTTTGCTCGAATCGCCACTATTCACCGCTATGGCGCTATTGACCGCTTTACGAAAGCGTACGCATATTCCGCAATGTCACCGATAGTGGGCAATGTCACGGAAGGACCGCTAACGCTATTAGCGTCGCTATTGCGGGGCTATTTACCGCTATTTACAACAGTGTGTACTCGATAAAAGAACATAAAAATGTTATAGGGATTTTGGTTCTCATAATATATGAATTGAAAAGCAATATTGATCTCATGTAAATTATTAATTTCAATATGTCTATATCTAGCCATGACCCCGTATCCTACCTTTTATAAATTTGCCGTGTCCCGTATCCGCACCCATGTCCGTGTTCGCACCCACACCTGCACGGGCCGCACCTGTACCTGTGCAACATAGCTCGTCTGCTTTCTCTATCGTTTACATTTCAATTTGAATCATATTTATGTAGTTGAATATGTTTTATCTGTAAATTGTTGTTTGACCCTCATGCAATTAAATTAATGCGAGATACATTTTTTTTTACTGATGGTGGTTACTAGAAGATAACTAATTAGAAATGGAAAAAAGGTTTTTAATATATAGTTATGTCATCAGGCTCTAGGTCTTTATCAGGCATTGGGTATTTGTAACGATCCTAAGTTTCCTACTTAATATAAAATTATTATTATGCCAAGTCCCAGATTTATTTCCAACCATATCACTAGTTTTCAGGAAGCTCAACGAAGAAGTAGTCATGGGTTCTTTATGAACTATTCCTTATCAAATTTAAGCAAAGCTTGGTGTTGTCCAAGATTTCCAGTCCTGCAAATGGTTAAGCTGAAAGTTTGATCTGCATATCCAACCCATTTTAGGACCCAATTGAGTAATCCCATATCTAGATCTTATTTCCCTTGAATTTGAATGTCATAATTTATTTGAGGTCTATAAATTCAAAAACAACAAAACTTATCCCAAACTTTTCGATCAGCTGCGGCCTACGAGGATCCTACTCTGCCACTTAGTTTTTGTTGAGGATTATCTCCACTAATTTAATCATTATCATATCCTTCTTAACAACTTCTAACCAAGTTCTTTTAGGCTATTGCTAGTTCTTTCTTCATTAATTACTATCTTATCATTTCTCTTAATGGGTGCATTTAATGGCCTACATGACCAAATTGTCCCTAGTAATTCTCATTTTATCCTCAATAGGAGAGCAACATAACTTCCTACAAATGCGTTAATCACCCATACCATATCATACTGTATATCTGCTCTTCCGTTGTAATATTCTCATTTTTGCTACACTCTTTTTTGCACATGTTTCTTAACTGCCTAACATTCTTATCCATAGAATTTTGTGGGTCTTATAAGTCTCCTGTGGAATTTCTCTTCAATTTTAGAATATTTTACAATTATATAGGACCCTAGAAGCACTCCTCCGCTTTAACCATCCCTATTTAGTTCGATGGATTTCATCATAATCAATAGCACTGTCTTGAATAATTAATTATGAACAGTAAATGATTACGCCTACATATTTCTTGATCGTCAACAGGGGTGGAGGCACATATAAGAGGGTGATGTCAAGTGACACCACTTGACACCACCCTCTTATATGTGACTTAATTACATAGGTTAATTCATGACCTTAATTACAAAAGTAACACCATGTAAATCAATTAAGTAGCCCATTAACCTTTGATAGCCCAAGCCTAAATAAAGTGATGTTGTATGAAGATAATTCGTTAATTTAAAAGGCTCAATTCCGAGATACCACATGTCAAAGAGCTGGCATCAGTTTTTTAAAAAGAAAAGGAAAAAGAATAAAAAAAAGAAAGAAGTTGATGAACCACAACTCAATTAGTAACTTACATTGAAAAGGATGTATTTAGTAGTATTTCAAATGAGACTATTATGCAATGATTGGTCAATTATGATTATGTTGAGTTAAATTTATTTTTTGTATTTCATTAAAGTTTTGATTATACAGAAAAATTATTGTGTGCGCACGGGCGCGTGTGTTTGTATGACACCACTATTATAAATTTTGGCTCCGCCCCTGATTATCAATACGTACCCTACACTCATTCCTTTCACTGTTTTTCTAAAATTACATTTCATGCATTTTTTTTTTTAATTATAAATCTTTTTGAGTTTGTCTCCGCCTTTCTACTTTAGAAATAATCCCTTCGCTAGACTCATCCACTAATATTATGTCAACAAATAAAATACACCATGAGGTTTTGTCTTGAATATGCCTAGCAAGTTATCCATAACTAGTGTAAAATAACATACTGTTTCCTATTGTCATAGGTTTACATCAAGGATTATTTCATATATGATTTCAGTAATGGACTTTTGATTATGCAACTACAAGGGCTTCAAATATGTGGATATTTTTGCTATTCAATACTTTACTCACTTGACTATGCAATTACAAGACTGAATGTGTGTATATTTTTGTCAGTTAAGAGTTAACTTTATTGTTTCATTCTGCAGGGCTGGGTTTATGTATTCGATCACATACTAACATTTTGGTGAGTTAAAGGAGGTATGTGAACATAATTCTTGTCAAAGTCGAACAAATCTGTTTTAACTTTTAGCATTTTGGTCTGGCTATATCGTGCAAACCATATAAGTTTACTTGCACATCCTGAATGTTTGCATATCGTGCTAGTACTGATTAGAGGTATAAGTATTTGATAATTTGTTTAATGATGCAAATAACCTTTTGTGTCTATGTGGATAGAAAATGTGTTGAAGAAGAATGATGTTGTTTAATCAAACTTAGGTAATATAAAATTAAGAAGATTTAAAAAGATATAGCTTGTAATATATGTGCAAGGTAAGCAATGGGTGTTCTGATTTCAATTAGTCTGTACGGTTAGAAAGATATGCATGGTTCCATGGGTGGGTCACTATCCAATTGTAAATTGTAGAATATAAAGAAACGTCACGTTATACGTTTAAAAGAATAAGGGTTTTTGTACTGTTTAGGAACATCGTCATTGTCCTCAGCATCAAAATTTGCGTTTTAGCAGCCTAGATAAGAGCAAAGACACAATGGACAACATCGACAAGCCATTAGAGAGGTTCATTTTATTTGATGGAAGTAAGAGCAGGCATACCATGGGTAAGGTGAAAACTAGACAGTTCAAATGCATTGTCAATATTGTATACTTATAAGTTTTAACTTTTAAGAAATAGAAATGTATGACTAAGGACATAGTAATAACTAATAACTCATGAGTAATTGATCAAGCAAAGCAGCCTACTCTCCTCATGCCTCTCTTTAAAGCATTTGTATTATATACAAATTTAATATTGGATATCGGGAAAATATCAGATGGCCAAAATCCATATTGGATTGCGAATATCGGGGAAATAACGGAGTTACGTATTAAATAACGGAGTGTCATATCGGATTGGTGTGCATATATAATATAATGTGCTAAAATATAATCTTAACATATTTAATGAATTCTAAGTATACAACAATTTACGTAATATATTTTTAGGATCACTAACCAATTGTAATTAAAAAATATAAAAAGAAAAACACCTAAGCCCCGCCTAGGTTCCCTCTTAGGCTCTGGGTCCGACATCTAGGCCGCCTAGCGCTTTCTGTAACATTGTTGTTTATTATTCGTCCAGTTATTCGATCAAATTCAATTCAATATCTCATTTAACCGTGAACGAATAATTTTTAATATTCGGTTCGTAAACGAATAGAATTTAACCAAATGTATATTCAATTCTCTTGATTATTAAATATTCGTTTATGTTTTATACTTACTAATTGATAGGTTAGATATTTTAAAAGTTTTAATTAGTTTAAATTGAAGCATAAATTTGAATGCAACATTGCAATTTAGCGAGGAAATTAACAATTTTGATGCTTGGGAGGGCAGATTTGCAAATATACATAATTTGGGGGATGTATATGCATAAATATCCAAAGAAATTAAGAAAGTAACAAAATGTACTATTAGCAAGATTTGAGCAAGGACCTGCTTATTAGGAGCCATTGGACCTTACCAACTGGCAACTGGGCTAATGAATATCCACAAACAATTAACGAATAAGCTAAATTTATACGAATCAAATATGAATGCAATTTTGATATCCGACCCGAATTCGAACCTAAATTCAGATTTATGAATTTCACCCGAATCCGAACCTCATATTCGATTCGATTTGGTTATTTTCCAGCCTTAATCAAAATGATATATCTAATAAAATACATTACAAAAAAGAATAACAAAAAATCAACCGAGGAAAGAATTTAAAAAATTAAAAAACAAAAGCACAATCACATTTCGCGCTTTGTTGCACATGCCCTAGACAAGTGTCTGGGGTGCCATGGGCGAGATCGTGAGGCGCCAAGGTGAGATCTTGAGGCGCCTAAAGGCACTCGCCTTACTAACCTTCATTGTCTGGCAATATGCATAGTGGTAAGGTACAAGATCGCCTCGCCTAAGCAGCTGAGGCGCTAAGCGCATCTCTTTTTAAAACACTGATAAAATTCATTTCAGCTCGTACTTAGTTAAAAACTATGAGTATATATTGAAAAATGAGCAAATTTCTAATTTATATAGCCAACCCCTAAAAGTTTTGGGTACCCACCCACACACACACCCACCCACACACACAAATTTTGCTTCCACCTTGTTGACCCAAAGATCATCCTTTCACACCCATGTCCCAAAGATCATACTTCTATCTCCTTCTCCCTACATATATTTTTCAAAATTTCTAAACTGTATATGTTTTCTTCCTCTTTATTCTCTCTTTTTTTCCCTCATATTTCCATGAATTCATTCTACTCTTAATCATTGTCTCTCGTTGCCTTCCTCCGCCTCTCTCCAGGCCCAGAGTGAGGTGGTGTTAGGCTCAAAGGCAAAAGGAGGCAGGCAATGAGCGATAGAGTAGAAATCAGCGGGGAGAGGAAGTGGTGGTGGTTGAAGGAGGAGAGGGAGAGAAAGGGTTGTTAACTTATTACGTATTCTTGTACATTTTTTCATTTCTAGTTATGCTTCTACATTTCTTGTTGTATTTAATGTTTCAATTTTTACACTGTAAAATGTTGCATTTCTTCATAAATTGTTATGTTTGTTCATAAACTATTACTTTTTTTACGTGGATTATTACCTCTGTTCGTAAAAATGTTACCTTTGTTCATAAACTATTACATTTGTTCATAATTTGTTTTGAGTTGTAGGTGTGGCCTCAACAAACAGACCACCATTGCTAAATAGTAGTAATTGTTGAGATTAGTGATAAACACTAGATTGATTTACAGGGATTATCTCAACAACAGATCTTAAGATCTGGTAAGATTTCAAGGGTGGATTTTCAGGGGTCTACGGTTGCAGGGAAGCCCTATATATAGATGGGTAAAGCCATAGAACAGTGCACTGCAATTCGGGAACCACAAAATCAATCTCTCCTCTTCGATCTCTTCACGCCCATAAATCCTTCATAAGTGACCTTTCTCAGAACGTTTACCTTTGCTCATAAAATATTATCTTTTTATGCCCAGAGGGTGGTGGCGTGCATTTTAGGTGGAGGGAGATGGTAGTGGAGGAAGGAGAAGGAGAGGGTTGTTGTTATTAAGAGGTTTGAGGGTGATGACGTGGCCAAGAGTATTTTAGGGAACAATAGCTTTTTGTGGGGACAGGGTGAACTTGGAACATAGCAGGGTTTCCTTTTGTTGTTGTTGTTGTTGTTGTTGTGGGGGTGGGGGTTAGGGGTTTGGGCGTAGCATTGTTTTCTAGGTTCAGGAGGCTTGAGGCAAATTTCCCCATTTTTAATAGATAACATGTCTGTGTAGTAGTATTAAATGAAATTCTATAGTTATTACCTTATCTGAGCTTGGACTTTTCTTTATGAATGAATCTGAATATTTTTTTTCTCAATTGATTTCATGCAGGTTGCTGGACTTCATAAACTGCATTCAGATATTTACTTATATAGCAGATACTATTTTTGTCATGAGTTGGGTGGAGAGAAATGTGCGCTTTTCCTTGGTCATATGGTCTGACAGCTGCTATTAGTTTGATTGAAAAAAGGGTACCTATTTCTTGTCTTTGCATCTCACTTGAGAGTAATCAAGGATTCCTTTTAAATCGGATGCCATGGAATGCAACAAAGAGGAAGCTATCAGAGCCAAAGGTATTGCAGAAAAAAAAATGCTGAACAAAGACTTCTTAGGGGCACAAAAGATTGTGCTCAAGGCCCAACGGCTGTACCCTGACCTTGAACATGTGTCCCGGATGTTAACTGTTTGTGAAGTGCACTGCTCTGCTGAGGTTAAGGTCAATGGGGAGACTGATTGGTATGGAATTCTTCAAGTAGCACCAACTGCAGATGAATTAACCATCAAGAAGCAATATCGGAAGCTTGCTCTTTTACTTCATCCCGACAAGAACAAATTTGGTGGTGCTGAAGCTGCATTCAAGCTAGTGGGGGAGGCTCATAGGATATTGACAGACCGATCAAAGCGAGTACTTCATGACATGAAAAGAGGGTCTAATTTAAGAACAATTTCTGCAAGGCAACCCACACAGCAGGCAAATAGAACTTCATTTGCTAAGAAGCAACCTGGAGTTACCAAGTCTAATGGTTTTGATCAGAAGCAATCTGCTACGTCCACAAGCAGTCAAACTTTCTGGACCATGTGTCCTTCCTGTGGTATAAGATATCAATATTATCAGAGTATAATTAATCGAGCAATCCGTTGTCAGAGTTGCAAGAAGCCCTTTGTTGCCTATGATTTTAATGCACATGGGATGCCATCTGCAGCAGCATCATGGAATCCAACTGCAATGCCTCAGCAGGAAGAACAAACATCTGCTGCTCATTGTCCGCACAGAAAGGTAACCTCCAAACTGGTTCCAATATCGATCCTCAGGGAAATGCAGGTTTGGGTTTCAACACTGAGTTTGGTGGTGGGACTCATAATGGCTCAAATGAAGATGTTAAAATGGAACGGGATGGTGGAACAGCAAATGATGTAAAGTTTGAAAAGGTGACACCTCATGAAATGAACAAGAAAGAGCAAGCAGGGAAATCTTCGGCAGGATTTAGAAGTCAGAAGAGAGGAAGAAAGAGGAAAGTGGAATCCCGTGAGTCTGAGAGCAGCGACAGTGATATAGTTGTTGATGTTGGTTGTCCTTCAGGACAGAATGCTGGGACAACTGGCAGTTATCCACGGCGCTCGACCAGGCAGAAGCAAAATATTTCTTACAATGAAGAAAAACGGGATGATGATGATGATGGTGATTCTGATGACAATATTGTAACTCCAAAATATAAAAAGTCAAGAACTGCAGGTACATCAGTAAGTGCAGTGCAGAATGATCCAAAATTTTGGGGAGGAGATGCCAATGGTGTCAACAAACAATCTAGTGGAGATGCTGCGAATTCCATAGATGGGGGCTTGAATGCTGGTGTCAGCTCAAAGACTGATGCTAGTGTTGAGTTTAGCTCAGAGGTTTCACCAGATCCAGACTCATTTTCCTACCCTGATCCAGAATTTTATGACTTTGAAGAGGAAAGGGATGAAAGTAAATTTGATGTAGATCAGATCTGGGCCATCTATGATACTCTAGATGCCATGCCGCGTTATTATGCATTGATTAGGCATGTCGCAGGCCCAAAATTCAGTCTGAAGTTCAATTGGTTAGAGTATGATCCTACAGGTAAAGCTGAGACTCTTCGGTGTGAAGGGGGTTTGCCTACTGGGTGTGGTAGCTTCAAACTGGGGAAGTCTGAGCAAACAGAGGAACGCCTCATGTTCTCTCATCTTATGCCTTGGACAAAAGGTACAAATAAGAATACATATGACATAGTTCCTAGAAAAAGTGAAGTTTGGGCAGTGTTCAAGAACTGGGATATAGAATGGAGCTCTTGTGTAGACAGTGATAGGCGTTATGAGTATGAAATCGTAGAAGTAGTATCAGATTTCACAGAGGGTGATGTGATCAGAGCCATCCGTTTAGTTTGGATACAAGGATTTGTAAGCTTGTTTGTGCAATATACAGACAAGGCATCATCAACCCCTCTCAAGATACAGATGAAAGATATACTTCGGTTTTCACATAAGATTCCCTCGTATAGAGTGAAAGGAAATGAAAGAGAAGATATTCCTAAAGGTTCCTTGGAACTCGATACTGCCTCTTTACCTCTTAACTTTATGCAGATGCTTCCTTCCATTACTCTTGAGAATTTGAAGTCGAGAGCTCCAGATTTGAATGACATATACAATGGCTTGCACTCTAAGTTAACTAATACAGCCAACCACAATAGCTCTGAATTGAACAGGGTTTCTTTTGAGGAGTTGCAAAAAAGTCATACAGACCCTGAGCCATTATCAACAAACCCTAATTGGCATGAGTATCCTGATTCAGAATTCCATAACTTTGACGAAGAGAGGTCGATTGATAAGATTGAAGAAGGTCAGATTTGGGCATTTTATAGTGATCTTGACAAGAACCCGAATTACTATGGTCGGATAACCAAGATAGAAACAAAGAATTTTAAGGCGCATATTGCATGGCTCGAGGGATATTGTGATCAAGTACAGGAGAGGCTTTGGTATAAAGAACAACTAACCGTTGGTTGTGGGACCTTTAAGCTTGTACGGGACGGTGATATAATGGATTCAACAGATGCATTTTCTCACATGGTGCAGGCAAAATCAACCAATAGAAAGAATTACTATGTTATCTATCCTAATCTCGGTGAAATTTGGGCTGTATATAAGAATTGGAGTCTTAGGTGGTCGATTTCTGACATGGAGAATTGTGAATTTGATTTAGTAGAAATTCTTGGTGTCAGTAGTGCTGGGTTCAAAGTTAAGGTATTATCGAAAGTAAATGGCTACAGAGCTGTTTTTATGGGTTCTCCGGTGATAATGGAAATACCAATGGCTGATCGTTTGAAGTTTTCTCATAGAATTCCTGATTTCAGGCTTACAGAAGAAAGAGGAGGAAAGCTACGAGGATACTGGGAGCTTGATCCTGCTTCTGTACCCGATATCTTACTGTTTGCAGATTCCAGCTGAAAGCAAACAAGTCATATACACTGCCTCTTTGCTTATTAGATTGGATATCAAGATTCTAACTTCGGAGAGGTAAGAGTTGGCTTTTGTTATTCACATGTTGTTGTGATTAAAGTGGTCTTATGTAGAATGTATGTATACTGTGACCTCTTTCTGGAAGTGGGTACCTGATGCTGCTTTTTGGGGTGGGTGGGTTCTTGGTTATGGGTGGGTATGTGAACAAGGTCACTTGCTTCCTCAGATTTAGTATTTACAGTAACTGGTTTAGGTTTCATATTTTCATATCCAACTTTGCTAACTATTGCTAATTTTAATATCAAATTTGCTACTTGTTTAGTTCTCGGGGACAATGTTGGGAAAAAGCTGATAGGTTTTTTCTGATACCCTTTTTATTTTATTTTATTTTGGGACTTATGATAACTATTTTTCTTGTTGTTTAGACAACCTGAAAACAGTTCCTTTTTTTTTGGTTCATTTGCTTATGCTCAGTTTTCAATATCGATTACTGCCTTTTTTTTTTTCTTTTGGGAAATGGCCGTGGCCTTCTGTTACTGCTTTTTTAATAGCTTATAATTGAACTGTGCATTTTCTTCGAATTGTCATTTCCTTTTTGTTAGATGAGGTACCTCTGCGTATATGACCTTGAAATTTGTTCAACTGGGTTTGGTTTTATTGTAAACGGTGGCTGTCCGTAATTTTCTTCGAGACTTTTGCTGATCTTATTTCGTTTGTTTAGCACGAATTTAGACGTTGACATCAGTGATGGACATTTTCGCTATACTCAGTGCAGGTGTCATTATTAGCCAATAATAGGTAGCCTCAAGTGCTGCTTAGCTCTGAAACTTCTTTGCAGAGGGTAAAAGATCTGAGGTTCAAATACGGCTTAGTACTTATATACTATGTAACTTGTTCTCTCCACACGCACAAAAGAGAAGAAGAAGGAGAAGAAGAAGAAGAAAGAGATTATGTCTAGGCTTTTCTCAAATAGTGCTCGGTGCTACCTAATCCATCAGAGGAACTTGATTAATGATCAGACAATGCTCTCTTTTAAAAAAAAAAAAATTTAAAAGATTATGGGATAACTTCCCTGTTTAAATTAGCCTCTCAAGTTAAGACTTAGTGGAAACAATCTACCGAGAGTATTGGCCAGAAGAAGAAGAAAGAGATTATGTCTAGGCTTTTCTCAAATAGTGCTCGATGCCACCTAGCCCATCAATTCTACGTTAGTTCACCATACAATGTTTGAAATTTCTCTTTATGTATATTTTGCATCTATTTTCTTAATTAATAAATTCCCTGGGTGCTTTGCCCCGATTACTTAGAGCATGTTTGGCAACCGGTCAAAATAGCTTATAAGCCACTACAACATGTTGACAACCAACTTATTTTGGCTTATAAGCTCCAAAAATAAGCTCCCATAACCTAGCTTTTATTTTTTGTGGCTTATAAGGCACAAAGTTTGACCAAGTAAATGACAAGTTACCCCCTCAACATTTTAAACTCTTATAAAATTGGTTTTATTAATTAGTTAATAGTCAAATAAATAAATAAATAAATACTTTAAATTAAAGTTGTAAGTATGTTATAAATATATTTAATTTAAATTATCAAGAAAACTTGTATTGATAATGTTCTAATGTTTAAATTTAGAGCTATGTATTTTTGGTCATTTTGACAATAATGATAAATTATAATCCACTCATTTGCCAAATACTCTCTTATTAAAAGTAGGTTATAATCTATTTTTTACTAAACACTTTGGCTTATAATCCATTTGGCTTATAATCCATAAATTATAATTTATTTGTGGATAATAAGCCAAGTTTCCAAACATGCCCTTAAAAAACAATGCTTGAAATTGCATGCAAGTCCAAAATGCTTTGGGGGAGAAGCTAACTGTGATAGACTTCAGAACGGACCTCGTATGGGAATAGAGACGATCTATATATGGTTGGACTTAAAATGTACAGTGACATGTTAAGCAGCAATTTCTACAACTACAGCCGAAAAATCTTGTTGAGAATGATACATATTGATTAGTTAATAATAAATAATTGTAACCTTCCAGAGTAGGGCATTTGGTCTAGTGGTATGATTCTCGCTTAGGGTGCGAGAGGTCCCGAGTTCAATTCTCGGAATGCCCCAATTTTGTTAATATTTTTTCCCCCCATTTTCCGGGTACACTTTCTCACGTACGCTGTACCTTTTCACTTTTGTCATTGCATAAATAAAAAAAATTAAAAAAAGATCAAGAGAAAGTCCCTATGATTTTTTTTTCATATTCTGGGTTTCCACTTTCTCATGTAAGTAGTACCTTTCCATTTTTATATTTGCATAAAAACAGAAAAAGATCAAGAGACTCCGGTTTGCTAAAAATGGTGGTTTATTGGATCATGATGCCATGAAATTTCTAATTACATGTAATTGCTCTTTAAGTCAGATAAAAAGAATTTGAGCGCAATGTGTACAATTTATCTCATATCACAAATCAAATTTGCACGCATATTCCCCAAGCTTGTAAGCTCTCCATTGCCCTGATAGTTTACCTAGAATCCATATCCGTAAAATTAATTAAAAAAAGGGGCATTCCGAGAATCGAACTCGGGACCTCTCGCACCCAAAGCGAGAATCATACCACTAGACCAAATGCCCTAATTGTTAATTCACTAATTATTCACGTTATTTAACCTTCTTTTGGATTTCCAATTAACTGATATTTTGAGTGATTAGAATTAGTACTTCCGGGATATAAGGTGCTCGTTTTTATCATCTATGCACATATCCCCAAATTTTGATGATTTACATGAACTTACTTAATTTTGGCTTGATGTTTTATATTGGATTAAGTTTAGCTCGACTTATGATTTCTCTATACCTTAGGATGTTCAACAAGGAGCGTCTACGAAACTTGTAAAAACAAAAAGAAAAAAGATCATGAACAACTGAATTGCCAAGATGCACAGAGAGATGATATAATCAAAACCTGAAACTTACATACCTATTACTTCAATTAACATTTGCTCTATTATGAATTCAGCATTAAAATATGGAAAATTCATCTACTGATAAGTTCAGTATATCTGAAACAAAAGAAAATAACTGGGTAAGAAGCTGAAAATTAAGTACAAGAAAGTTGCATCCCTGAACAAGAATCAGATTAGTTTTTAAAATTCATGTTTGTTTTCATTTTCAGCTATCTCCAAAGCATTACTGATAGGATATACATAAAATCATTACAATATGAAACAGAAAGATACAGCATGCACAAAATTTCTGCTAAACTTGGACGGAATTCATCCGAGCTTGGATAACTTGAGCTCTCCAAGCGAAAAATTGTCGACAACAGGAATTGGTTCCCATTGCAATCCCAAACCCAGCAAAAGATGCAAACAGGATTGCGAAAACTGCTTTCAGTTGAAGCTGCACAAAAGATGAAAATATATCGAAGGCTTAAAAAATAGAACGCTTGAGAAATTAGGAAGTATTGGTCTAAAGAAAAAGCAGATGAACTGAAGTAGGCTTTAACTCTCAAGAACTCAAACTAGGTCTTCCAATCATTCATGTACCATTAATTAAGCCTTAGATTGTAACTAGCTGATACTTGGATCGGCAAAACAATAATCATGAAATAAGACATAAATTGAGGGGCTTTTAGTTGAATTAATATAGTTGAGTAGGGTTTTCTGCAATACCACCACCCTCCCCCAAAAAAAAAAAAAAGGTTGAGGGGTCTTCTCTCAAATAAACCCTATTTTAGAGGCTTATAAAATAGAAAGTACCAAGACTAAAGAAAAAGCAGATGAACTGAAAAGCTTCGCCTTAATAGCTCAAAGTCTCAAACTAGTATTCCGTTTAAACATGTATTATTAGGCTGTAGGCTGAATTAGCTGATATTTGATTGACAATTTAACTCTTATGAAATTAGGACAACTTTTGGGCAGGAAAAGTTGCATTGTAGAAATAACATAAATCCATCATTCAATGCTCATCATCATAATCATCGAGCTGTCCCGTCGAGTTCCCATTGGGAATTAATGGCATGTCATGTTTCCCATGTTGTTAATTTCTCAACATATTCAACACTTACCTAGTTAACACAAGTATGAGTTTAAAATTTGACTTGATGGACTGTATATAGTGTTGTATAAGAGATACTTGGATGGATCTCTATGTTATTAGGTATCCTATAAATGGACTTTTTGACAGTAGTCTCCCTGTGTGGGCATAATGGACATAGACAAATCTGTTACACTTTTATGGTTGACTGGGTTTCCGCTCAATTCAAGCATGTCATAAAATATTAAATTTTGATGGAGGATTTGAGTAGTTTGGCATGCCTATTCATAGGAAGTTAAATGAACTTTGCAAGTCAGAGTTTAGAAGTTTGGTTCTTACAGAAAGTAAACAGGATGGGGACTTAGCAAGTGAGCATTTTTTTTTCCCCGGATTATTCTTCTTGGCATTGACTTGAAATTTGCCCCTTATTGTTTCTAAAAATACTCTACTTTTATATAACGAAAGGTTTTCCTAAAATTTTTTGTTGATTTAAGATATCTGTGTCAATTTATTGCAAAGTCACACTTGCATTAAGGGATGACAATCGTATTGAATTCTCAAATTTCATCACCTGACTCAGATTTTTGATGTTTTAAGCGTTTGCTAAGTTGCACATATTTAACAAATAAAGAATTGCTGGAACCCCAACTCTGCATAGTTCTAGTAGTAGTTTTACTTATTAGAAAAGATTTAGAACTATTTCACTGTAATCCACTACGAACGGAGTCATCTGATACACAATTGCCACTTTAGAAAATATTTAGAACATTTTATCAACATTGCAACTCCTTAGAAGTTTTTGTTAAAGTTAGAAGTTTTTTGTTTCCTTCAACATTAATTCCCTTCCTTCTGGACACATAAGGAAAGATTTATACGTCAATGGAAACTTTTGTAAATTGATATTTCTGCTATTAGTTCTTTGGGCCATTTATTTTTACAAAAGAAACAATTAAAACACAACTCATTATTCATTCTCATTATATCTTTCCTTACTTGTTAACATAATTTATGACAAACATTATGAACAGTCTTTTCCGGTTAGATCAATGTGAATGAGCATTTGACCAAGAAGGTTAATGTCCTTTCAGTCTAGAGCAAATAATCTTCTGATGTCAATATAAAAGAAAACAACGAGACCACAATACTAATTCCACACAACACAACAAGAACCAGTTGAAGAAATAATCAGAATATAATAAGTAACTAGCTGCTTACGATAGAATAGAACAGATGGACGAATACGACGACAAGTGAGAACTCAAACGCCGCATATGCCCAAACATATTCTCTGCTTGCTGCATTTCACGGAAAAATACATGGAAAACCTAAGAAACAGCATAAGATATTACTCATAAATTCTTTCTCCAGGAACTTGATTACCTAAGATGATTGAAAATACTGATCCCAAGAAGCCCAGCGTAAAAGAAAATGGTGCAGAAATCGCAAGTGCACGGTATCTCATATCACGGACCTATAATAGAAGGAAACAGATTAGAGATACAAATCATCACAGGGAAGCAAAAAAGACATGAATATAATACATACACGGCCTATGTAACTAATCAAAATTTCCATGTAAATGTGATGAACAAGTGGGTGATATACTGTCACAAAGAAACAATTAAAATATCTTATGCAGACTTCATCCATTTTATTCATGTATAATTAATGGCATGGTCTTAAATGACAATTAGGTGCTTTGATATTCAAATATGTACGAAAGAGAAAAAAGGGCTGGAAAATCAATTATCTCATCAATAGCTTAAACTGTGGTTGAGAAGTTAATGTGTAAACTTAGTACGGAAATATATGAAGAAAGTGATGAGCACACGAAAATGTGCTGCATGGTGCAAACTGGAAATAACTAGATCACAAATTGCAGATGTATCAAGGTCGATTCATCCATAATCATCACTACAGCTAAAGTATTATAGCATGAAACTCTGCATATGCTATAAATCAACCCCAAGTTAAAAAGATTAGAGAATGCACTGTGAAGTAAAAGATATATAATCTACAATATGTATGGTACTTCTCCTGACCAAAAATTAAGGTGTCCAGCTGATTCTCGTCTCAATCCAAATCAAACACTTGAAAAATATGTAAAACATTAATCACATTAAAATTACATATAAAATAAAGTATGCTAGACCCCGTTCTTGATAAAAACTAATTGTTGTATAAAACATTTTACTACTTTAAGTTTTTCATTTAAGAATAACAGCAATATAAAAAGATAGGTAGGCAAATAAGTAGATAGATGAGTGTTAAGTATTACATAAATTGCACTTAAATGCCATATAGTTTCACCAATCTTGCTCTTAAATGCTCCCTATTGTAAAAGCGAGCATTTAAATACCCCATTGTTTCTCTGTTAACAAACAGTAATGCCGTTAACATTTTCCTGTAAAGACGAAAATGCCACTCCCCCCATTAAATCAACCCAACGACAATCATTACCCCATTAACAGTAAAAAGAATTCCCCTTTTTTTACCTCCCCCCAAATTCACTGTACCCAAGAGAAGACATTGGGGGAAGAAATCTGCACTAGGGTTACAGATTTGTGGAATTTGGATTTTGAAGATAAAATGAAAGAGTGGGTTAAAATTAGAAGAAAAGAGGTAATATAGGAGAAGGGTGGTTTAATTGTAATTTGGATGAACTTTAGGGGTATACAACTGTAGAAAACACCACCTGACAGCCCACATGGGTATATTCCACGAATATTCTAACGGCTAATTGACAAAGGGCATCAACGTGCAACATTTTAAAACTATGGGGTATTGAAGAGCAGGATTTTAAGAACTTTGGGGTGTTTAAGTGCATCATTTTAAAATAGGGGGCACTTATATGCAAGGTTGGTGAAAATATAGGGCATTTAGGTGCAATTTAGCCTTTTATTTATGACTCAACTATACATATATTTAGAAGAAGTAGACATATGTATATGTGTGTCCGCTAGCTGGATTTTGAACAATTTTCATGTCTGACAGCCCGTGATTGTCACAGTACAAATACCTGTGTCCATGTGTACTGATTTATAGTATACAACCCATTTAGCATAATAATTATTGGAGTAAATATAGTATATAACCCATTTAGCATAATGATTTAATCATAATTATGTGTTGTTTATTCTTTTAGTTATAGAAACTGCACTATTGCCATGAAGTTAAATCCTAATCCTGTAGCAAAGAGAAAATCTTCCAGACATTTCAAAGTTCCCGATATCAACATGGATTAGTAAGGAACAAACAAGTGGTTGTTCAAGTGATGAAACATACCATATATGTTTCCAAAGATTCTTTGTAATAAACATATGAGTACAGTATAAATAAAAAAAGAGAAGATAGAGATTACAAAATCTTTCAATGCTTTTTAATTGCTTTATCTTGAACTGTTATACTGATCAAATAACTACTAAAAAAACAGTTGAGATATAAAAACCTGTGTTCCTTGAATGACATGTACACCTAACTTTAAAGATGGTCAAAGTTTTCTTTACTGTCAGAATAAACATACCAGCAGCTGCTCAAGGAAGAAGAAATAGCACATAGTGCTAATCAAGATCAGCACAACTAGATCCTGCCAGGTTCTGCAATATTGATGAAAATTGATCATTTGCCAAAAAATTATAAAAATGAATTGTATTTAGGGTAAATTTCACATAGTGCTAATCAAGATCAGCACAACAAGATCCTGCCAGGTTCTGCAGAAATAATGAAAACTTATCATTTGCCAAAAAATTATAAAAATGAATTGTGTTTAGGGTAAATTTCACAAAGCCCCCTTAAGTTTGGCCGACGTTGAGACAAGCCCCTAAACTTAAAATTGTCACTTAGCCCCCCTTAAATTTGGGGTGTTTCAGGAAAACCCCAAACGTTTTTAAAATTTTCAGCTAACCCCTCTAACGGTGTTAGATGAACTAGTAAAAGATAAAATATTATTTTCAAATTAATAATCTAATTATTAAATGAAGTTAACTAATCAACGGCATTTTGGTCAAAACTAGACCAAAATTATGGGGGTTTTCTGAAAATTACCTCTAAAATTATTGAAAAGGACATGAAACGGAGTTTTCCACCAGCGGTATTTTGGCCAGTTCAATGGACATGATTTTCACTATACATATAACGGTGTTAGTTATGGGGCTTATCTGACAAACCTTAAGGGAAGTTAAGTGACAATTCTAAAGTTTAGAGCTTAAGGGAAGTTAAGTGACAATTCTAAAGTTTAGAGGAGTTATCTCAAAAATGACCAAACTTAAGGGGAGTTTATGAAATTTACCCTTGTATTTATCTGATCTAACTGTTACAGGATTGGTTACTGATAGGTTTATTTTTAGTGGAGCTTTATATAAGAAAATGCCCATAAGAAATTTATTCTCATGTGATCTAGAACTAAATTTACCTGGTTACCATTGAGCTGGAATTCTGTCTGGGCCGTGGTTCGCTACTGTTTCTTTGAGCAGAACTCTGCACCCGTAATAATGTAACTGGTAAATTCAGAACCTCATGACCACAGACTTCACACTTCTTGTTGCCTTTTAAGCTAAACCACTTAACTGCACATTCTTCATGTGTAAGCCTCAGATCACCTTTACAACTGCACTCCATCCTTAGCCAGTTTCCTCCTTCGTTTAACCCAACTAAACAGATTCTACACACAGCCTCTTCTTCAGGAATCTCTTCATCACTGTCATCAATTTGCACAGGAACTGACTGACCTATAGTGGAGTGTTAAATGGAGTTACAAATTAAACCCATGCAGAAAATGTCTCATAGATAAAGTTAGGTTTTTTTCACTAAAACCACATGTAAAATAGGGCGACAACATGAAGACAACCTTTAAAGTTCAATTAATATAGAAACCACATTGAAAGGAGGTTTTGTTAGATCAGCGACTTTGACTGATTTTCCGGTGAAATTTCCAATTGAAATCCTCAAAATTACCTTGCGAAGAAGAAGAAATCTTCTCGATTCATGTATGTTGCTCGTAATTAACTAAAAATCAACCTTGTTTCTTTGTGTTTCATCTACATATTCAATCGAAATTTCACCAGAAAGTCCTTCAAAGTGGTTGATTGCTACTAAAACCCCCTTTAAAGGAGGTTTATGTAAAATTTAACTTTAAAGATGGTTTTTGTATTGTCACCCTATTTTAAGTGTGGTTTTTTTATGAAAAGAACCCACAAAGTTATATTCACATTCAAAACCAATGAAGTAAAATATTACCATCTGGCTGATCAGCATGTGTAGGTTCCTTTGGAGACCGAAATGATCCAGATCTCACGATAACAATATTTCGCATGGGAACAGACAAGGACCTCGAAACCCTTTTGGGAATTTTTCTTTTCTGAAAATGTTAACTAGAGCAATTTATTTACAGTATTTGCATATGAAAGCCAAGAAAAAAGTACCAGGTATAACAATAGGAATGAGATAAGGGAAGCTAAATACTACTGGAGGAAGGAGAGGACAAATAGAAATAACAAAACAGATAATAGAAGTCCAAGTGGTTGTCTCATGTTCCTTGACAACCAATCAAGATCTGACAATAAGAAAAACAACAAAGCCTTTATCCCAAATTTGGGGGTTGACTACATGAATCTCATTCTTCCGTTTAGTTCTATTACGGGTCATCTGCTTGGTTAAGTTAATAATTATCGCATCCTTCTTAATTACTTCAAACCGAGTTGTTTTAGGTTTACCTCTAGTCATCGTTGACCTATTAACTATAATCTTCACTTCTCCCTCGTGGTGCCTTTAGTGACTCCGTTTTATATGATCAAATCATCTCAATTTACTCTCTCTCTCATTTATCCTCACTAAGAGCAACCTCTAACCTCCTACAAATGCACTCATTTCTTACCCTATTTCTTAGTATATATCCACAAGACCATCGTAACCAGGGGCGGTTGCACAGTGTTGATTAGGGGGCAGTTGCACCCCTAACAATCTATAAATTACATTTAAAAGTTAAAACTTTCTACAATTATAATTCGCCCCCCATAGTTTTAGGACTTCTGAACCCCACTTTGAAATCTCAAGCAAATTTGCATTTAGCATTTATTGATTAGTAGCCCATTTTCATTCAGCTCATCTGAAATTAGTATCCCATTTTCATTTAGGTAAATAGACACTTATCGTCCGCCTCCTGAGAAAATTTTTCTGGATCCGCCACTGATTGTAACATTCTCATTTTCTCTACACTTATTTTCTGCACGTGCTACTGATACCAATATTAAAAAGATTAAGATGATGAAGTTACGGAAATCAAAACAGAATATATCATAGTTAACAAGGGAAATAAAGCTTACGCGGGATATGTGCTGTTCAGTACATATCTTCTCCTGAGCAGAGGTAGGCGAAGGAGACAAATCTGATACCGGTTTAGCTGGAAGTGATGCACATCTTTTCCACGAGAGTCTTGCAACGATATTAGCCAATACAGCATTGTCATGACCCAAGCCATTTTCTTGCTTCGAATCATGTTGTGGATTTAGAAGGGAGCTTTCCTCAACATCAAGTGGAGCGGCTTTGTTTTTAAAGCTAAGCCCTCGTAGAAAACCTAGAGCTCCACCTCCAATTGATGAACTTCCTTTAGAATAATCATGGTTCAGATTCCTAGAAGGTACTTGAAGGGTGAGCTTTGATGACACTCCACTAGGCGCTTCAGATGATGTACCCTTTTCAACTGAATGTAAATTGCGGTGTTCAGCCTGGAGTATCAACTACCTAAAGTTAACTCAAATACTGAATACTGTAACTTGAAGAACCATGTTAACAAGTAGAAAGCATATATTCAGATACTTTTTTAAAACACTAGACTATCGATACAGCTGCATACAAGCGTAGTGCAGTCTCAGATATTAGTTTAATGGATAATCATCACTTAAATAACATTCTGACAATTGATTCCATGATTTATCCAAGCTTTAGTGCCAACAAATAGTACATGTAAGGGCCATATAAATAATGATGAAGAAGATTATGCTAAAAAGCTTTGGACATCCTGCAATGAAAAGTACCAAAAAGTCGTAACTCACATTGACGTCCAAAATTCTATATTTCAAAAATATAACAGCCCTAAGCCCCTTATATATGTATGCCTAGAGATTTTGTAAGCTTTTCTTCTGAACTTAAAAACAACCAAAAGCTCCTTATATACGTTATCTTATACGTTATCTTGCAGGCTTAGAAACTAACAAAATTGAATGCTTTAAACTCTTTTTTTTTTATTCCCGGGGAGGTGGGGTGTGCTACAAATTTTATAACCACTATATAGGGACATTACATCATGAGAATATAAGGACTGCCATTGATTATTTGTTTGCTTTGCCAACTGGTGAATCCATACTGGATTGCTTCTCTACTAGTGAAAAATAATGAGCTCATTAATAAAAGAAGTTAGGGCAGTACCGTCACAAAAGTGATATTCCCCCTAATATAGAGGGCAATATCCGAAAAGAATCACAAGAAGAAATTGCATGAGTTATTAATGGAGAACATTATGCAATGCATGTAGCGATCATCAGGTTCTGGCTAAAGCATAGTCTCTCCTCGAAAATGCAGAACTTCTATGCATCAAGATCTAATAGTTGGTTGAGCCTACAAAAGTTGTCAATATAACAAATTGCAGGATACAACTTCTTCATTTGTTCTACACATATGAGACAAAAACACTCGCAACCATAACCTTTTTTTTTTTTGTTAATTTCAATCAGCAAGTCTTGACAATCTGGAATTTCCATCACCCCTAAAATATCATAAGCAGAGTTATGGTGGGCCTCTTAAGATAACCAACAAACTAGCTAATAAATTTCTAAATACTAAGAATGATTTGATCTGTATTCTAATTTTTAAACCAACTTATCTGTTGGTCTTCTATAATGGACATTCTTAAAACATTGATTTCACTAATATTCTGTACAAGAACTGAAAATAGCTTCAAATAGGCAAAACCCCCCAATAACTTGCCCAAATCAACAGCACAACGAAATGGGTTCTTCAGAATCTGTGAACAGAGTTCAAATCAAGCAAATTCACGATGTGGGTTCTCTCAAAATTCACAGAAAATCGTGTAGAAATAAGAAAAATGAAGGAACAGTTACCTTTTGAGAGGAAGAGGCAGTGGACCGGTTGATGCCATTGGAGGCTGATGCTTGCTCCATCTTCAAAGAATGAGATTAGAGCAGGTGAAGAGACAACAGTCATGCACTCAGCATTTATTGAAGGGAAGAAATTATTATTATTGATATTAATAAGTGTTTGGTTTAGTTGGAGGAAAGAGAAGAGAAGATAATAAGGAAAGTAATAAGAAACAGAAGCGACAATAATTTTGGTTCTCTGAGTCACAGTCGCTGCGTCGGCAGGACCAAAATTCTCCAGGCTGATAATAATTGTCTGTCAATTTTATCCCAATAAATTATTTTAAAAATATATAAATAAACAAATAAATAATACACTGAAAAGTTTCGTAGTAAGAAATAAATAATACATATTCTAATTAGATAGTAAAGCTCCTATAAACTTAAGTGGATATGAGCCATTTATCCACCAACTTTTTTATCTATTGATTTTGTATTGAGATTTGTACTAGCATGTAAAAGAAATCAAGGCACAAATCTCAAAGATAGTCTTGATTTGTAGCACAAATCTCAAAGCATAATGAATGGATAAAAAAATTGATGGACAAATACTCACATCCATTTAAGTTTATAGGAGCTTTACTCCTAATTAGGTGTGTCTAGAGATTTGGATTCATGCTCTTCTGTTAACAATCAAATGGTTAGAACTAGTAAAGGTGACATCTTCCAGTGTAATACTGACCAATTTAATGCAATGTCGTATAACCTAGATGACACAAACAATATGAACATGTTACTTGAATTTTATTTTATTTCATTTTTTATTTATTTATTTATTATTATTATTTAATTATTTTATTTTTTATTTTTGAGGATTAAGAACTTGTGGTCGTGTTACACAATTCAGACAAGCTATCACTCCTCCAAACAACAAAAGAATGGAAGAAACCTATTTATGGCTCACATTACAGTCAAATCCCATAACAACAATGGTACATCATCAAATGTAGTCATTAACCAGCAAATATTACATTATCTCAATTATTCTCCCTCCTTTGTCCTCCTCTTAAAAAATTGAGTGAATACAAATCTATGAAGAAAGATATTCAACAATGAAACCTCCAATCTCTCTAATGCCAACCCGAAAAGATTATTGTGTTCATCGAGGCAGTACAAAGAAAAATCATCTGGTTTGCAGTCACTGTGAGAGAATTCCTCATAGCTAATCCACTGAGCAAGTGTTCAACCTGCAGAAATACCACCAAATTATCATTATGCCAGATAATACAGACAAAAACACCCTATTAATATCAGATCCAGCCATCAAAATAACAGGTTCAAATGCATGTAACATCCAAATCCAGAAACATAAGGAGGTGGGGTTTCGTTTTCAGTTTTTATTGGACATTTCTCTGATTGGGTTTTTGGATCATTTATATAACTTTAAAGGCCCATGATAAATATTAGCGAACTGTGTTGTCTTCATCCTTTATGCCACTAATTTTAACAACAAAGAACCTTTCAAGGGAAAGGTAATACAAGTTGTGAAACTGATAGCTAAAATATTTCCAAACGTTCCAATTTGGAATTCCTTCAGTTTATGTCTTGGCAGAAAGCTTTAACGACCATCATTTGTACAAATCTCAGGTGCTGATTACTTAGAACTTGACAGTTATAATTATCTGGCAATTGGAATTTGTACTAAGCTATCCCATTTCTTATTAGTACAAGTATTTCCTAAAAAAAGAGTAAGAAAAAAATATGCAATGCATAATACAAGATTAATAAAGCCTCCATCATTTGTACAAATGTTTTGGCAGAAAGCTATAACTACATTATATGTGTTTATTACTAAAAACTTGACAGTTCTAATTATCTAGCAGTTGGAATTTGTAATAAGCTATCACATTTGTTAGTAATACATGAATTTTCAAATAAGAACAACGACTACAAAGCCTTTATGCTGCATGAATCCTATTCTTCCATTCAGCTCTATCGTGGTGTGGGTCATCTCCTCCATTGAGTTAACTATTACTATATCCTTCTTCATTGCTTCCAACTAAGTACTTTTAGGTCCACCTCTATATGCCTTTGCTCCCATTACGTATAATATCGTCACCTGTCCTAACCGGTGCACTAAAAAGCCTCCGGTGTACATGACCACATCCTATTCTTCCATTCAGCTCTATCGTGGTGTGGGTCATCTCCTCCATTGAGTTAACTATTACTATATTCTTCTTCATTGCTTCCAACTAAGTCCTTCTAGGTCCACCTCTATATGCCTTTGCTCCCATTACGTATAATATCGTCACCTGTCCTAACCGGTGCACTAAAAAGCCCACACCATCTCAACCGATGATCTCTCATTTTATCCTCAATAGGAGCAACCTCTATCTTATACGAATGCACACATGACATATTTACTTATTTTATTTATTTATAGATGAGTTTCCCAATAAATAAATAAAATAATTAAATGTGTCGTGCATAATATAACAACAATAAAGCCTTTACCCCAAATCTTCGGAGTCAGTTACATGAACGCCTTTTCTCCTTCAGAATTATTAGAGAGCAATCTCCATAAAAAAATGTTTATAAATGTGATGCATGTATAGTGTAGACAATATGCACCTCATATGTCAAGAGGAGATGGTCCTCCACAAAACTGATCAGCGAAAAATTCATACAGAAAACTCATGGAGGCTTTAATGTGGTAGCTTTAATGTGGTACTGTAGTATGAAATGTATATATATAATCTGCTGATACAGAATCCTATCTGAACACCTCATTCGTTTAAATCAAAAGCCAACAATTTTAATTGAAGCATACAGGTTATGGTAAAATTTTCATACCTTGTCACATCTCACGTGCTTTCCATTTTCTAAGCTGCTATATAAAGTGAGTTTGAGCAAGAGTGATTCTGAGCTGTACTACTGAATAAGTTCATGTGTGAAGATAAAGTGACAATATATTTTCGTTAACTAACTCCTAATTAGAGTTTATTTGTTCCTTGCATTTCTACATTAAAAATTTACAATGTATGCATCAATCTAAAAGGTAATTGCATTTTGTATTTGCAATATACTGCAATAGAGGTCAATGGTTTTCAGCAGGAAACAACCATGCAAAGTTGCTCGTGATATGTAGGACATTTGACCCAACAAAAAATTGCACCTTCCCACGTTCAGACATGACATTCAACGGTGTCCAGTATATACAGATATGCAAAATCTGTTCCCTGTTAAAAAATGTTAAAATCAGGAATGCAGTTCTCCTTTGACAATAACTAATTGTTTCATTAAATAATTCCATTATGATTAGGTTCTTTAATGCATGAAATAAAAACTGTATACATATATTTATTTATGTCAGTAAACATATACTAACAACATATACATATACAGTGTTGTACTCGAGTCTGAATTTTATCTTATTGCCATGTCCAACACCCCATATTATCAGTGGCAGTTTATACAAAATGAGGATAATTAATCATTATTTAAGGAGAATAATTTCAGGTCAATCAATAAGGCAATCTAAAAAGTTTATTTATTAACCATTGTTTGTTTTTAGTTTATGGAACCTAAAACCTCAAACATTCAGTAAGCTTACCAAGTTATGATTATTTGCTGATCTCTCCATCAAGATTTACTGTTTTCTTCATCAAGCTTTCTCCAAGGATTTAGAGCTTCTCTGATAGCTTGAGCTTCTGGGGAGCTCTCCCAAGCTCGCTTTTCTGACTCTAGAACAGTCACCTTATCATCTGCAAAGGAGATAAAAATAATAAAACATTTAAGCACTTTCTTCTATTACAGATGAGCTCTTTGCAGGACATAGTTGGAAGAAGAGAAATGTACTGAAACACTCATATAAAGAAATTTGTTAGAGGGGGCAAGTAAGCTTATGCCATTTGTTCTGTCTTCTGTGAAGTGCCTAGAAAGTTGTATAAAATCAAGGATACAGATTATCATTTTTATCTATCACATTCCACTAGATAAGTAGAAAGCCTCAGAAAAGACCAAGGGTCACACAAATATAGAATATTATATTGCTCTACCTGCATACAACCAAAAGCAATATAACAAATAGAAAAGCAGGCTATTCAAAGAAAAGATCAAATATGCATAACAAATAGCTATCATTAGCTTAAACTAAGTCATGTCAATCATTTTACATCCACGAAAAGCTGGAAAACCATTGTATATGCAGTCAATCGATTTATACCAAAACAAAAGGCTTACTAGATCTTATACTGAAGTAAAGGGGGAAAAACATTGGATCAATAATTGCATTCTAGAAGCTCTTATTAACTCTGTCCATGTCCTTAACCATGCACTGATCTTGCAATCTCCTTAATTACAAAGGTAGAACGCCTAAGGTACAGAGTTCTCACATGTGTACTCCAATCTTAGATCACTACAAACAGCATAGGTTGGTTATTTATCGATATTATGTCTGCAGGTCATTGAATTGAGAAAATTCAATGATCCATTTGGTACATCAGTATCGAGCAATCCAATGCACTGCTTTATATAAGGATGTGACAGGCGTATCCATGAAAACTATATCTGAAGCATTACATAAAGAACAGTTAAAGCCTTTTCCCAATGGTTTGCAACTGCAGACGCAATTTACCCTCTCAAGGTCCTTAAAGGAATTGGCATCACAGTTACATGGTACGCAGTACATAGTAGATAGTGGTACGAATTCAAGTACGCAATTCGCCACTTAGCTATTTTGGATTCGAGGGGGGTAGATTTCTTTGCTATGCAAGTTCGAAGAATATAACGTAACTATAATGTAATACAAAAAGGTAGCATGAAACTATGATTCTTTTGACAATATGTGATTATCTAAAGTACGCATATTAGCATATATGTGATTAATTCAAACTTTTTTGTATGTTTTGGTAGTTAATATTATCTATTTGGAGTCATAAGTTAATAAATTAAGGTTTTGACATCTTTTTTATGTGAAAACTCATAAGTATTTTCCTTCATGCTTGTTTGTCCAATGTCCATTATGTGCGAGGTGTGCGCCTCACTTCACATGGGCGCGCTCATCGCATTGCCTTAGGCATGTGCATGTAAAGAGACTAAGTGCCCGGCATTCTTGTTACCGGTACACCAATATTGGGGAACCAATTCATGTATCAAAGGGAATTGATTCGCAAATGTACTGCGAATCGGTTTGTAGAAACCATACGATAAATTTATTTTATTTTATTTTATTTGGGGGTATTATGCAACTATGATTGGCATGGTATATAAAAGGCAGTTGCTGATAAGTAGGCCAAAACTACTTGATTGTGATCGACAGGAAGTGTGCCGTAGCTCACAAATCCAATTCACTTAACATCATCTGGTGGTGAATATCAACCATTTTTTGCTATGTTCCATTATTAAAAAGAAGTGTTGTAATACTATTCGCTCTCATTTTGATCATTGCCAAAATTTCCTATCAAAGTTGGTCTGAATGGATCTAAGGGCTCCATGAAAGATTTGAACAAAATCTTAGGACTGATTATTACCCAACACCTAAAATCAGTGTCTAATGTCTGCTAAGGAAACTGCAAACAAGAGAGAGGCTTGCTGCAAAACTGAAGAGGCCATGGCAAGCAGGAATTTCTACCTTAATTTCATTCCAAATGGAACAAATTCCATGGTGAGCTCCAAAGTCCAAAACATGAAAGAACCAAAATAATTGCAAAAAATATACGAAAATTGTAATATTTTGCATACGTTAAAACTGCTTGTAAAATCGTAATGCTTCTGGGTTTCCATCATTCACATGCTAAAAATCAATATTAGGTTCATAGGGCTACCTAAAATTAAATACATTAAGGTCTTTTCCAGTATTAATAGGGAAAACTCAAAACTACAGGAGCAGGAAAGTAAGATGCTAACAAAATAATGGACATTGAGATTCCCCTTGGCAAGGAAGCCTTAACTGAGAATCGAAGTTCTAATTAACAAATCAAGATGCTGCCCAGATTAACAGTTTAAGGTTTAGGTTAGGCAAGAGCTACATGGACAACTTATAGCATCAACAAACTATTGTTCAATCAATACAAGATGAGGACGCAAGTTGGCATGTCTTTTGCCAAGGACTAGTTATGGGTCATGATCAGTCTGAATGCAATAAATAAAAGGTGGGTAATTTTCTGACTTGTGTCAAGCTATGCTTTTAATTTTTGTATCCACATTTGTTTGCTTTGAAAATAAGTTGAAGAAGTCAATTATAAACTCCTCACTCGTTCCAAAAACTTAGTCCTGTTGCTTTTATACAAGCGCAAAAAGCTGATAGCATGACAAATAGTTGAAGAAAGAAAGGGAAATAAAAAAACGAAGTTGTAATAGTTGAAATTTTAATGTCCATGTTTGGTAAAGGGTAGTGGGAAAAGGTAGTGTAGATTGAAGAGGGATTAAGAGGGTTAAACATCTCCAATTTAACCGGCCTTTTGGGGGTTTGCAAAATGAATTTTCCATCTTGTTAGCCCATTCACAACCCCATCTTTGGATAGTTCTTCTCCAGAACAATTACATTATGATGTGCAAAAGGGAAAATAGAGGCATGTGACTGAAGAAGTGAAGAAGATTCACATGCATCCTCCATACATGAATAGTTGAATACTCAATCACTCTCGACCCTCTATACATGTTTTGAGGCTAGGGGAACTCCCCTATTGAATTTTTTCTATAGCTCACTGAATAATTCTTCAGCTTTAAGAATTACAACAGCATATATGGAAGGTTAACAGCTTCCCGAGCGATACCAATAACATCCATAAACATAACTCCTGACAAGATGCTACCCATTACCGAATTCATCCTTTAAGTTTGACAATTAATATATCTACTATATACGAGTCTTCTTAGCGCAAGCAGAATACAAATAGACAAATGACCATTTACGAAAAAGATCATATGAATGATTGGGACATCACATTTCATACATAAATCACACGGCTCGTGGTATATATACGTTGTAAATTAATCCTTTTCGTAAAATATTAGCAGGAGATATTCAACCTTATATGGTGCCAAGAACTCGAAAGGACAATTTCTGGATAACAAAACATCATCTTTTTTTCAAAAAAAAACTTAATATTAGAGAAATAGAACACGAATCAAGGGTTAGAGAGAGAGAGAGATTTACAGAAACCGGTGTGGATCATGAAGAGCTCCATCGAAGCTCCGACAAGAGCTGAGGCTGCCCCAATCTTCAAGTACCAGCTCAAGAACTTCATCGCCCCCTCAATTTCTCCTCGATCGCTTTTGATCTCGGAGAGAATTCGCCCAAATTTGGGAACCCTCTCTAGGGCTTCTGTCTGGGGGCTGAATTGGGCGGGGTCGTCGTTATGCGAAGCCTGGATCGAAGGGTTAAAAACCCGACTCATGGGTAATAGAAAGGCTAAATATCAGAAAGCCCCCTTGACTTCGACAATTGTCAGATTAAACCCCCATAACTTTCAAAAAATCAGAAAACCAGTATTCAGTATAGGGGTTATCAGAAAAACCCCCTTTAACTTTCAGATTTTTACCAGAAAATCCTCCTTTAAAGGGGGTTTTCTGATTGCCCCTTAAACGTAAGGGGCTTTTCTGATATTTTGAAACTTGTAGAGAGTTTATCTGATAACTGTTCGAAGTTAAGGGAAATCTGATGCTAATAAATTGTTAGGCTGGGAAAATAAAATCTCAAATTTTCTAAAACTTTCATTTTTTATTTTTTCAGTCGGTTGGAAGGAAAGTTTAGACCTACTTTTCTTTTCTCTCCAAAATCTTCTATAGAGTGTCCGTCAATTGGAACATTTTTATTAGAACTAGAACTATTGGTAATATGAAATAAGTTTTTCAAGATGTTTTTCATGAAAACTATCTTTAAAATGGGTCAAATTAATTGCAACTATATTTAAAGTTATTTTTTAAATACAGAAGCCATCTTATAAGTGGGTTTTAATTTCAATCAACCACGCCAAGACAGTTTCTATATAATTTTTACCCTAAGTACCGAATATACCCTCCTCCGATCTCCCTCTCCGTGCAAACAAAGGTTAAGATCGGGGAAAAGGAGTAAGGAGGGTAAAGTGGGACAGAAGAGAAAGGAAGGAGGGTGGGTGGAAGAGGAGGGAGAAAAGTGGAAATGGAATAGTCTATTAGAATTTGGATCAATTGGTTCTTTGTGGTGTGAGCTTAATCCTCTACTACCTAAAATTTTCTAGTTGTAGTGCTCATTCTATATTATGACACTTATTGCTTATTTTCTATACCTGGGTTGATTGGTACGCCTTTGCTAAATCCTTCTTTGCTGCTTAACTATATGGGTAAAGGAATTGCTTAACATAGATTTTATTAAACTATTATTCTCTCTTCTTTGTGCTCTTCCTACTCATTATGATGAGAATGTTCACTGGATTATTTATTGTTGTATAGCATATGATGTATGATGTTTTCCACGATGATAAGTAGATTATGAAAAGACCGACATTTAGAGTCTATGAGTCATCTTTTCTATATTGTATTAGGTGCAAGGCTAACAATAAATGCTAATTTTCGTCGGCAGCTTATAGATAATTAAGAATGACTAAGCAAGTTGGAGGTGTATATTAATATGATGATGTTGATGATGATAGTTCTATGAACAATAAGAATAGCCTATTCAAATCTACCAAGATAGATTACAGTGAACACATGAAGCATGAAGAATTAAAATTAATTAAAATATGAAATTTAACTCATGAATTATGTTTAAAACATTTATTTAAAAATGATGCATGTATACTTGTGTGTGTCGAATTCACATATCGACCATTTAACTATTTATATATAAACATATAAAATAAAAAGTTTTATAATGTGATGAAATGATAAAAATTAATGATTATTTTATCTTCTCTCAAAACTATTTTTGAGTAACTAGGTTAACAACTAGAGATCTATTGCAGAAACAATAATTGTTAAAAATAATAACACTAATAACTGAGTAAAATTGTGGTAAAAGATTTTTAAAAGGTTAAAACCTTAAAACTATGAGATAGAGTTTAAAAGATTTTATTAGAATAAAGTTTATTTGCCATTCTTACTTTATTAGAATAAAGTTTATTTGCCATTCTTACTTTTAAACAGAATGTTGAAATTATTTTCAACAAAGTAGTTTTTTGTTGTTGGTTGGGAAAAGAGGCCTTAGCCTTGCTTTATTGATGACTTATAAAATCATATGTCATGTAAATACAATCTGCTAATGTTATAGGCCAATTACACTCCAACCATTCTCCATATAGTGATAGTTCTAAAGCTTTGAAAGCCAAGTTATGAGCAGCTACATTAGCATTACACCTAATGTGAGAGATGCTATCACAGGATGATTTCTCAAAATATTTCTGCATTCAGAAATCACGTGTTAAATTCTCCAATCGACAGCGTCATTCAGAATGGAGTTCACGGCATCAACTACTACTTTTGCATCCGAAAGCACATAGATTCTTCGACAGTTAATGGTTGAAGCAATTTTTAGAGCATGCAAGACTCCCAAAGCTTATATTGCTTCAGGTGTCACATATAAGCTCCTGCCCGAAGTGATAAATAAAACTCACCCATTTCGTAACCTTCCAACACTTGCCCAGGCAGCTCCTCCATTATTAACTGCTCCATCTACAAAGTGGTGTTCTAAACTATTAAAAGTAGTCGTTACGCTATCTTGCTTTGCTTTATTTCAGTCCCATATCGTTTAGTACTAGGACCTCTCTCTTGCTCTTGTATTTAAACACTTCAATGCATTGAATAATATTATCAAGTTCTCTCAAATCTCTCTATATTTATCATGATATCAAAGTCATCTCCTTTATCCTAGAAAGACCTCTTAACTTCTTCCTCGATATCAGGGCTGCTGAGGGGTTTTTCTGCGCTTCCCCTTGGCGGCTTTGACCCCGGCTTCGACCTCGGCAACATCTTCGGTAACCACCTCATCGCCGATAGCCCAAACCCACCCCATCTAAACCCTAGCTCAACCACTGCAGTGACCCCGGCTCACAATCACCCAACTTCGGCAACCCTGCTCTGCACCACCACACCGCGAGTGTCGCCATCAACTACCAACACTGCCAGCATCATCTGGACCTTATCCACAGCCGTTGTCAGCCACATGCCTACAACCATGCCACCACTCTTGATGCAAATGCCCACCCTCCAACAGCAAGCCACCAACACCTTTACCTGCATACCACATATTTGACGCTATGCCTCATAGAAACTGCTTGCCTTCTTGAGCCGCCGCTTCCACCTCAATTCCTGCGAGTTCCGCCATCAACCGAACCACCCACATCATATCGTCCACCATTGCTGCTCAACGCCCACCGTTGCAGCATGCTCATGCACTCTACCCGCTGACCGTCAGTGCCACAATCGCGCAATAATGCCCAACGCTCAATCGCGGCAACACCACTTTGCTGCAACCTCCAACAACCCCGGCGCCTCCTAGCTCAACGCCTTCCTCCCCTAGTGATGAAGCCCACCGATCTTCTTCAACCCATCTGTGCCTCCACTGCCTTAATCACGACTAGCACTACGACCATCCCCTTTTACAACTACATTCCTCAACCATTTTTCATGCTCTTTGATGCCCGCTAACCGTTCAAAGAAGTCCACCTTGACAACTCACACACGGCAACTTGATCAGCCCTGCTAACGATCATTGAAGCCGCCACAACTCCTGCCACCAGCTCCCTCATTGACTCCGCCGCCAACGACGACAACCACAATTGTCCTCACCTTTGATGACAATGCAACTATAGAAGGTGTACGACAAAATGCCTTAGCGAGATTTCTCAGCCCATGGCCAGCACTTCCGACCAAGCGCTCTCAACTAACCGACGGCCCAGATCCGATTACCGTGTCTCCTCTCGCGTCCGCAGGTCTGTCCTCTCGCGACCATCGTGGGTGACCGCATATCACCGCTGCGACACTATACCTTACCGCCTGCAAGTCCAGCAACCGATGTGCTCCAATTCAACCACATATCACCGAGCCACACCAACAACCATCTACACAAATTTGGATCATCTTATCCAAACTTTCGGTTCTGAAGCCACTGTGAGTTTAATGGGGATGTTAAATGTAGTCGTTAGGCTATCTTACTTGCTTTACTTTAGTCCCACATTGCTTAGGATTCTAGAACCTCTCTTCTTGCTTTTGTATTTAAACACTTACAATCCAATGAATAATATTATTAAGTTCTCTCAAATCTCTCCATACTTATCATAAACACTATTTAGGTAATTACAGTATGTCATACCAATTAGGGGGTTAGTCAATTAGAACTAAAAATTAGAACTGGGATAATTGTAGGATAAATTTTTATGGTGTTAGTCAATTAGAACTATAATTGGGATAATTGTTTAAAGTGTTAGTCAAGTAGATTTCTAGAAGAACTAGAACTGGGATAATTTTTAAAATTATCCCACTAATTGTTCTACCTATATAGAAAAACATGAATTCTTCTCCCCAAATTATTCCACTTTTCAACCTATAACTAGATGAGAACAAACTAGAACTTTTTGATAAATGTATGCAAATAGCATTTGCAATGCATATAGGAAAATTTGAATAATTAACGGTTGATATTCAAAAAGGATACATAATGTTTTTTGATACACATAAATCACGTCGAATAATAGATATTTATCTAGAATCAACAATATTTTGTGAGAAGTTTTAATAGATAAGTAATGCATAACATAATGATGGGAATAATTGTATTAAAATTAATTAGTATGAATGAGAAAAGAGTGGAGATGAAAGATTAATGGCAAGTGATCAAAAACTTGAGATTGATTTAGGAAATTAGGGACTTAGCGAATACATGATTATATATGATTAAAATTGTTTTATACTTCATGATTATTATAGTATTAGTGATGATCAAGTATGTTGCAATACTAATTTATAATTTAGTGTTATTATTTTTGATGAACTACTTCATGATTATTACTAGGCTAGTTTACATGGTTATTGATAGTAATAAGTATTAACAATAAGGTTATATATAGTTTAAGTAATAGTTACTCTTTTATAAGAATTATTAATATTGCTTTATATAATTATCAATTTATATTCACAAACTTCAAAATTTTATAAATTAAAGTCATACTATCAAAATACATAATCATATATTTACTCCAAATTATCCCACATCATTTTACCAAAATATCCCACATCTAAAAATTATCCAACATTGTTCTATTAAAATATCCCACTTGCATAAAATTATCTCACTTGAACAATTATTCTAATTATACTTGAAAAGTTCGATTGACTAACACCCCTTAGAGATATAAATATTGTAAAACAACAATACTATCAAATTGAATATTCGCTACAAATATCTTATGCTTTGTTGTGTAACTATAAATATGTGGTATCAAAGAGACAAAACTATATAAATGGGTAGCAATTGATAATTTCCTATATTTTTCCTAAAAAGAAAAAACATAAAATAGCGAAAAGAGTTAATAGCATTCTTCTAGACTTTTTCCAATAGTGCAAGGTAAATTATGTAATTCTACAATCAAATCCTCCATATTACAATGCCTGCTCTAATTAGAGTTTTAGCTACCTCCGCCGCACTCTCAACTTTTGAAGCTTCAAGTTTCTTGAATTTTACAGACAATTGTAACCTTATTCTATTCCATCTTTGTTTTCCTAATTAGTCTATAGTCTTGCAGTGAAGACATGATGTTCTTTTAGAGTTTTAACTTTTTCTGCTTGTTCGTCACTTTTTATTTAAGGGTTCTGATATCGAGTGCAATGCAGTAAGTAATGTTAATCAAACCAATCCTAAGAAAAAACAAAAGAAAAAAAGGAAGAAGACAAAGACCATTGAAGGTTAATCTATGGAAGATGAAGCAGCTATAACAATGACAAAGAGGAGAAGAATGACCATTTTTAACAAATCATGCATGATATTTTTATCCCGATGATGATTAATCATTATAATTTTGCTCGACCAAAGCGATGCGAGGATCAAATTGAAGATTTGGTAGGCAGATACGGTCAACATGTGCAATAAATCACATCAAGTCTAGAATATGAAAGATTTCCATAATTTAAGGGACTAATATGGGGGGAAAATCACTGGATTCATATCCTCTTCAATTATGTGGTAATTGGAGAGGGTTCAATTCTCTCAATTCTTACCGACTAACTCAATTCCAATGGATGACATTGCGCCGCATAAAATTTTCACTAATGGTATTGACTATAGTGGTTTTCAAGTTTGCTAGTGATTTTCAAGATAATAATGGAGACTTTATGTGGCGTGATCACATCCATTGAAAGTGATGTAAACGATAAAGATTGAGAGAATTGAACCCTCTCTAATTACCACATAGTTGGAGATGATCCAGATCCAAAATCACTAGACTTTTCTCTACGATGCAAGTATAATTTGCAAATCTCCCATCAAAATTTTCATATTATAACTCGCTCTAATTAGGATTTTAGTTGTTCTGACCTCCGCCGTACTCTCCAAAAAAGAAAAAGGCTGAAAATAAGAAATTGAAAAGAAGAATAAAATTGTTATCTCCCTTTCCAAAATTTTTTTGGAGATAATGGCTGGTATCAAGCAAATATAAATGGAAAAAAAAAAAAGAAAACCAAGAAGCGAAGACCAATGAAGGTCAATTAAAACTCAGTCTATGAAGAATTCTAAGTCTGTGAAGAAGATAAATTAAGATCACTAAAGGTCAATTCGAAGCTCAGTCTGCAGAGAATCCGCCTCTCAAAATGTGAGAACCAAAACTTCTTTCAGCATTTTACTACTTGTCCTCTTAGAATTTAAAATAATTTATAGTTTCAGAAGATACGTATAAGGCACACATAACACAAGCCACACGAACAGTGTTTATATAGCCCAAAAGGCAGAGTAAAATTAACATTATGGTTTACTATATTTTTCATAAAAAATACTTCAACCTGTTTATATATAAAGGACATATACTAATTGTCAGGGATCTTAAAGCTCCCCTCTAAATACAAATACATGCAATTATGAGTATATTAAGTGTATATATATGACTATATATAAGCGAGCTGAAGAGCCTATGGTGAGAGGCCGAAATTAAATTTGATTGGTTAATGAAGACGTGTTAGGCATAATCACACTTTATGATTAAAGATTTGAGCAACCTTAACATGTGCATCAGCATAAACACTTCACATATACTTTGCATCTTCTAACACTTTATCCATATTTTTCCACTGCACCTCTTTTCAACCTGTTAATCCTAGAATTCTTAAGAATGATATAGAAAGCAAATAGAACTAGGTCAATAATTTTATGGTTGCAGTTGCAAATAAATGCATTTATGTTTTTCAAGTTGAGGTCTTTCACTATCTACCAATTTGTGTTAGTTAGCCTGTGTGCCTGTTGTTTTTCACACTTGGAACATTAAAACTGAAATCTGTATACAGATGGAAAGAGTTAAAGAATTTCTAGACTTGTTAACCATAAAATTTTACATGCATCATTGCAAAGCATTCAAAAAAAAAAAAAAGGAAGACACATAACATAAGATTCATTATGTTGTAATAAGATTTGCCATAGTTTCAGAATTCATGGATATAGCGTTATACCACACCATATGAAAGCAATAACACTTAAAATAGTAAAAAAATTCAAGAAATTTCATTTTTAGTACTTCAAAAAGAAAAACCTCGAGACTGTAGACATTTGGGGCAAGCGCCCCAATTTAATTCCTCTGGACAAGCATATCATTTTTTCTAATTTTAAAACTCTAATATCAATTGTTGGAGATCAGAACTATCATAAAGTACATGAGTTTGTATGATTCACCAAGTTTCTGATGAAGCGTGGCTGATAAACTACTATCATCGTGCCACCATTATTTTTTCCTGTTCGAATGAGGCTCCAATTAGTTTTCAATAATTTGATCATGTTGACCTTCTAGTTGCTCTATTTGACTTCTAGAGACCAATGTATTTGACTTGATTTGAAGGTGAAATCATACACACACACATATAGGATCTAAATACTGAAATAGTGAGAAGTAACTATTGCAAAATGTTGTAGGTATCAAGTGTAACTATCTAAGAAAATTGTAAAAATTCGACATTATAATAAATAATGTTATTAAAAATAGAAAATGTAAACTAAATATTTTTAGCTTAAATATCTTTTACAGAAATTAAATTATATTTAAAAATCTATTTAACTATAATTAAAATATAATAAAAATAATATATAAAAAGTAAAACTCTGAAAATATAAACTAAATATTTTTAGATTAAATATCTTTACAAAAATTTAATTGTAATTAAATATCTATTTAACTATAATTAGAATATCAAATCGAAATATAACAACTAAATCGATATAAAAATCTGAAAATATAAAACAAATTAATATAAAATAAATTAAAAATCCGAAAATATAAACTAAATATTTTTAGGATAAATATCATAACAATTAATATATTAAAAATTAAAAATCCGAAAATATAAATGGAATATTTTTACATAAATATCTTAACAATTAATATGCCAAAAGTATTAATAAAAGAAAATATTACAACTAATATGTAAAAAATCTTAAATATATATTTCACGAAAATTAATAATTTAACTCGTTTGAACAGAAAATTATAAAAATTCGAAAATATAATAAAAATAATATATAAAAATTAAAAATACGAAAATATAAACTAAATATTTTTAGCTTAAATATCTTTTACAGAAATTTAATTCTTATTAAATATCTATTTAACTATAATTAGAATATCAAATCGAATATAACAACTAAATCGATATAAAAATCCTAATTATTTGAACAAAAATATATTATTTAAATCGTTTTTCCGAAAAATGTAAAAATCTGAAAATATAAAAATAATTAATATAAAATAAATTAAACATCCGAAAATATAAAATAAATATTTTTAGGATAAATATCATAACAATTAATATATTAAAAAGTAAAAATCCGAAAATATAAAGGGAATATTTTTAGCATAAATATCTTAACAATTACTATAACAAAAGTAAAAATCAGAAAATATAACAACAAATATGTAAAAAATCAAAAATATTTCACCGATTATTTAAATTGTTTGATCCAAAAATGTAAAATTCTGAAAATATAAAAATTAATATAAAATAAACTAAAAATCCGAAAATATAAACTACATATTTTTGGATAAATATCATAACAATTAATATATAAAAAATAAAAATCCGAAAATATAAAGGTAATATTTTTAGCATAAATATCTTAACAATTAATATATAATAAAGTAAAAATCCGAAAATATAACAACTAATATAATAACAAATAAAATCCGAAAATATAACAACTAACATAATAACAAATAAAATCCGAAAATATAACAACTAATATGTAAAAAAATAAAAACATTTCACCAAAAATTAATTATTTAACAATTATTATAAAAATGTTAAAAACCGAAAATATCAACAAAATATTTTTCGATAAATACTTTTAGCATAAATATCTTTTATAGAAAATTAATTATATTTTAAAATCTATTTAACTATAATTAGAATATAAATCATTAGAAAATATATACATTTGCATATTTACAAAATAAATATTATAAATATGCAAAAATTCTAAAATCGAATTATAACAACAATAAATATGCAAAAATTCTACAAATCGGAAATATAACAACTAAATTGAATTAAAATCAACATTATTTCACATATAATTAAATAATTACCTCGTTTGATCTATCCGTTGTAAGCTCCCTCTTGAAAATGTCGATTGCTTACCTATAACATAAGAAAAATAATCAAAATCCAATAAATATAACAACAAATAATTTTAAAAAAGTTTTTCAAATCGGAAAAATTACAAACTAAATTTTTCGTAGTATAAATATCAAAATTACATTTTTTTTCAATTCAAAGCATGGAGGTGTTATATTTGGTTTTACATTAATTGAAAAAATTTAGAAACATGAAATAGGTAATATTATATTTCGGTTATGCTAAAAATCCGAGATTTACCATATATTTCGGTTTTGCTTTAAATGAAAAAGATATTTCGGTTATAAATTAGTTAGTTATAAATTAAATAGATATATCTTCAAAATTTCGAAAATATTCGGTTTGACTCTAAATATCCGAGATTTTTGAAATTCGATTTACCATATCAATTACATATAAAATAGATTTGGAAATATTATTATTTTGTTTATGAGAAGATTTAATTTTTGAAATTTTGAGCGGCTAATAATAAATTCGGAAATTTTAGAAAAATCCGACGGCTAAGATTAGTGTCCACGTGTCAAAATTATTTGTGAAGGATGAATCCTATGTGGCAAGCTCTTGTGAGTTTTGAGGTCTTTTGGTTTTGCTTTAGTGTATACCCTAGTAAAAGATTGCTTCTTCCCGGTATCTAACGCCGATAAACCTCGTTGTCTTCTCTATAAACTCCTTGAACTTTGTTTCCCAATTCGAGCTTATAGAAACCGACCGTCTGTTGATCCGGATCATCAACAGGGAAGATGAAGAGGATTAAAAAACTATTTAGATTAAATGATTTGAATACCTTGCACTAATTATTTAGAATAAAAAAGAATAATTCAAGGAATTCTTAACTAATCTACTGAAAATATATAAAAACTTTTCTTTGTATTAATTAACCATAAATGATACAATAATGTCTATAATTCTTTAAATGTCACCAATTATCAAATCCACGCATGATATATTAAATCAACTTTAAAATATTAATGTATAGTCCATATGAAAGTGACTAAGAAAAATAAATAATTTTAAAAATTATTAATAAATATATTGTAAAAAAGTGCATACATAAAAGATAAAAGAACTGCTAATTCTTGGAGACCTCTTCATCTCTCTCAAAGAAATAAAGACCTTGAACCTTAAAATATGTATTGTGTCTTGCTATAAGAAAAATCAAAATCTTGATCTTGTCTTGTAGTGTTTCCTTTACTCTCTTTCAAGGTAAACACTAAAGACTTATTGCACATTTGAGATGTGTCGGTTATAGAGGTCCCTTTAGTTTGTGTTTTCCTATGCCTTAAGCTTTATGATTCTCAATTGCTTTTGTTGTTATCTCCATTCTCTTTAATTTGATTCTTTTAAGTATTTCCTATTGTCTTCTTAAGACTTTATTAGATAAATGAATTTATAAAATAAGTCATAAATTTTTAAAGATGATGCACGAGCTCAAGGATTAATCTTGGTGGTTTGGAAAATATCCATACAAATGTTTAACTATATTTGAGGAAACATTTAGAGAATTGATTTCATTCAAAATTTGAAATATAAAATATAACATATCCTTCTTTAAAATTAGTAATCAATAGTCCATACGAAAGTGGGCATAAGAAAAATTAAAATAAACTTTATTCAGTAAGTTTATATATACTTATATACATAATTGATAAAAAGCATTAATAATTGCATATTATTTGTCCGCGTGATTCTTGATCAGGCCTAAAAATTTATCTGAGTAACAAAACCTCCAAATAAAACAGCAAACAATCATTCTTAAAAAATTCAAGGCAATAAATATCAAAAATAAAATCTTAAAAATCTCACAAGCTAGTGAAGGTTCATAAAATATGAGTAAAGGCTTAAGGATCTCACAAACTAATGAAGGATGTGTAAACTACTCGCTTGGAAAGACTGCATATGGAACCATTAGTCCCAGATTATGTATCAGTAAAAAGACTAATATGACCAATTGGAAAATAATCGTACAATTTGATTCATACTTCTAATTGTTACTCGCTTTCGGCATTTCCTTCATATCTTTCAGTTAGCTATTCTCATAATTTGCATAATGAATCTCAAGTGAGATAAATCATCACATCAACAAAAGTAAAAAGATTATATATTAGAATACTTAACTTACTCTTTCTATTCAGGGTTTGCAAGCAATAATCTCCAGTTGTCAAGATGGATCCCTAATGATCCGATACCTCTATCATCTTGAATAATGATAAATAAATATCAATCACGGAAAGCACAAAAATATAAAGAAGAAAATACTCTCATACAAGACATATATACATACGTGGTTCGACTAAGAACCACATCATGTAATCTAACATAATTATCTTTTGATCAAACAAATATATTATGTTCTATATTTGTTATTATCTGTTAAACAATAAATTCTTATCTAAAATTCAATCATAATATTTGTTATTGTCTGTTAAACAATAAATTCTTATCTAAAATTCAATCATAATATTTGTTATTGTCTGTTAAACAATAAATTCTTATCTAAAATTCAATAAAACCCTAGTAGAGTGCATTATTTTTATAGTCGTTTATTTTTCTGAGCTATGACCAGAAAGAATCTCCCATATTCCTCTAAATCCAATATTCTTTTTGGTATAACTGATACTTCTTTACCTTTACTCAGGTATAAATTTATGAATCTAATCATATTATTATTAAAGGATCCCATGAATTAGACTACTATAGTAATTTATGTTAGTTTACAGTCTTTTGGGAAGAGCACTACGTGTAGCCTATAGGTTTGAAATATAAAATCTCAATAGGATAGAACAAAATTGAATTCTTAATCTATAATTTGGATTAATTTTTCTACATTGAAAATAATCGTACCATCCAATTCATATTTCTGATTATCACTCGCTTTTGGTATTTTTCTTCTCTATCTTTCCGGTAGTTATTCTCATAATCTGCATAATGAATCTCAAGTAAGATAAATCTTCACATAAAAAGTAAAAAGATCATAGATTAGAATCCTCAACTTACTCTTTCTATTCAGGGTTCACGGGCAATAATCTCCGGTTGTCAAGATGAATCTTCGATGATCCAATACCCTTATTTGCTCCAATCGAAGTCAAATACTACTTAACAAACCCTAACTAAATAACCGTTACCTTATTGGTATAGGAATATAGAATTTAATAGATAACCATATATGAAAAGTTGGATTAGTTTTCATATTACAATCATCATCATATTATTTATTATTTCTTTGGCTTGATAATACTAATTATAATGAAAATATAAACAAATACCAATTACACGAAAGTACAAAACTATTAAGAAGAAAATACCTTAAATATATGTGGTTCAGTTTGTAAATCACATAAAAGCAACAAAAAAAAAACATAAAGAAGACTATACACACTGATATAAGTGATTCGGCTTGTAACCTACAACCACATGCAAATGAGGAGAATAACTTTACTATCAAATTGTGAATAGTACAACGCAAATATCTCTCAATCACTAATCCCAAATTAACACCCCCAAACCTCAATACATCTTTCCCGGACTATAGGAACAAAACAATAGAAATAAAAGATCAAACAATAGGAACAAAGCAAGGTGAAGGACTTCCGGAGAAAAAAAAAACCAAGGAGGCTCTGTTTCCTTCTTATTGCTACAGCATGCAAGTTCGGCTATATATAAAGGCAAATTGAAGAGATCCCAACTGATGATGGTTGCACAACAAACTTGAAGTCTTGGCCAATAGGAATTCATTTACGCCTCATTTGGTACGCGGGAATAGAGTCAAGTGAGAATGGAATGAATGTAGGAATGGAATGGAATTGATGTGGGAATGGAATGCTCATTCTCATTCTCATGTTTGGGTGCGATTAGATAATTATGTGGGAATATCTTTAAGAAGGTTATTTCCGGAATTTATTTTGTTATTTTCATTCTCACTTAAGTGAGAATATCAATTCCTTGATAACTCATCGGGAATAGCAATTCTCACATTAAGTGGGAATTGATAAGAAGTGGGAATGAAATTTCTAGCATCCAAAAACACATCATGTTTGGTAAACATGAATGAGAAGTAGGAATTGCATTCCATTCCCACTCATTCCCGTGTACCAAACGAGGCGTTATAGTAGAACTCTAGATGCCAAGCATGAAATAGTTCTATTTAAACTCAGCCTTTATCCATCACCAAATAGAACGGCTAATCCCATTAACTTTGAAAATTATTTTATCAACTTACTCTTCCTCAAAACAAGGAACTCTGCAGCCTCCGCCAAAACTGAGCCCAATAAATAATGGATTAGTATTTGAGTCACAACATAACAATAATAGAAAATTTATTATTATTTAGGATAAAATTAAAATATAATATCCAAAAAGATCAAGGGTATTTTGCCTACTGAAAGTTTTTTCAAACACACACCTTTAAAAAGAGTAAGTATATATATATATATATATATATATATATATATATATATATATATAAAATAATAATAGAAATTTTTTCTCATATGATATATATATATATAAAATAATAATAGAAAGTTTTTCTCATATGATATATATATATATATATATATATATATATATATATATATATATATATATATATATATATATATATATATATATATATATATATATATATATATATATATATATATATATATATATATATATATAAAATAATAATAGAAAGTTTTTTCATATGATATATATATATATATATATATATATATATATATATATATATATATATATATATATATATATATAAAATAATAATAGAAATTTTTTCTCATATGATATATATATATAAAACAATAATAGAAAGTTTTTCTCATATGATATATATATATATATATAAAATAATAATAGAAAGTTTTTCTCATATGATATATATATATAAAACAATAATAGAAAGTTTTTCTCATATGATATATATATATAAAATAATAATAGAAAGTTTTTCTCATATGATATATATATATATATATATATATATATATATATATATATATATATATATATATATATATATATCATACTCCTTTAAAAGCACGACTTGGGAAAAATATTTCTAGACAAAAATACCCTTTGGTTCAAATACTAATCCATTAAGTAAAAGTAAGTTGTGGATATACATAGTATGAAGATAAGGATACAAAGTTATAGAAATAGAATTTAATTTAGTACCCTTTTTATGAGGAAACTAAACATTATTTAAAAATATTTATCCATAACCATGCTTTGATAGGAATAGAATTCCTAGGATTCAATTTAGTGCCTTTAGCCTTTATTTTAAAATATTTATCCATAACTATGCTTTGATAGAAATAGAATTCCTAGGATTCAATATATTGACCATGATGATAACATAGAGAGATAAAAGAGATAAATTGAAGGTTCAAATATGAGATTCATCTTTGCAAAAGGAAGAGTATCTAGACAAATAAAGCCACTGGAGAAATTTGCAATTACATCTTACTTTGGATTGATGTTACCATTAATCTTTAGTTTTTTTATTTTAAGTCTATCAAATGATATAAGTGAGATCTTATATATATATATCATACTCCTTTAAAAGCACGACTTGGGAAAAATATTTCTAGACAAAAATACCCTTTGGTTCAAATACTAATCCATTAAGTAAAAGTAAGTTGTGGATATACATAGTATGAAGATAAGGATACAAAGTTATAGAAATAGAATTCCTAGGATTCAATTTAGTGCCTTTAGCCTTTATTTTAAAATATTTATCCATAACCATGCTTTGATAGGAATAGAATTCCTAGGATTCAATTTAGTGCCTTTAGCCTTTATTTTAAAATATTTATCCATAACTATGCTTTGATAGAAATAGAATTCCTAGGATTCAATTTAGTGCCTTTAGCCTTTATTTTAAAATATTTATCCATAACTATGCTTTGATAGAAATAGAATTTAATTTAGTACCCTTTTTATGAGGAAACTAAACATTATTTAAAAATATTTATCCATAACTATGCTTTGATAGAAATAGAATTTAATTTAGTACCCTTTTTATGAGGAAACTAAACATTATTTAAAAATATTTATCCATAACTATGCTTTGATAGAAATAGAATTTAATTTAGTACCCTTTTTATGAGGAAACTAAACATTATTTAAAAATATTTATCCATAACTATGCTTTGATAGAAATAGAATTTAATTTAGTACCCTTTTTATGAGGAAACTAAACATTATTTAAAAATATTTATCCATAACTATGCTTTGATAGAAATAGAATTCCTAGGATTCAATTTAGTGCCTTTAGCCTTTATTTTAAAATATTTATCCATAACCATGCTTTGATAGGAATAGAATTCCTAGGATTCAATTTAGTGCCTTTAGCCTTTATTTTAAAATATTTATCCATAACCATGCTTTGATAGGAATAGAATTCCTAGGATTCAATTTAGTGCCTTTAGCCTTTATTTTAAAATATTTATCCATAACTATGCTTTGATAGAAATAGAATTTAATTTAGTACCCTTTTTATGAGGAAACTAAACATTATTTAAAAATATTTATCCATAACTATGCTTTGATAGAAATAGAATTTAATTTAGTACCCTTTTTATGAGGAAACTAAACATTATTTAAAAATATTTATCCATAACTATGCTTTGATAGAAATAGAATTCCTAGGATTCAATATATTGACCATGATGATAACATAGAGAGATAAAAGAGATAAATTGAAGGTTCAAATATGAGATTCATCTTTGCAAAAGGAAGAGTATCTAGACAAATAAAGCCACTGGAGAAATTTGCAATTACATCTTACTTTGGATTGATGTTACCATTAATCTTTAGTTTTTTTATTTTAAGTCTATCAAATGATATAAGTTGAGATCTTATATATATATATATATATATATATAATGTTTGTCGTACTTCTTTTTTATGTTTACTTTTGAGATTGTTTATTATAAAACATAAGCTTATAATGTCCCAAAGTGATGCACAATTGTTTTCAATGCAATAAGAAATGTGGTTTCTTTATTGCTAGAACTATAGTTCATAATGATATTGTTATTCATGTTTGACTCCATATTATAGCTTGGGATTAGTAGAGTTTGGAATATGACATGCAAAGATCAATTTAACTTATTTTCTTTTACTATTACGCTTAAAGATATTATTATGTCAATTGATATCTTTTCTTAGGGAATAAATTATGATATCCCAGTTAAGTATATTGATCGGTTTAGCACAAAAATCCATTACATCAATTTTTTAATAATGTTTAAATAAAATTATAGCAAATCTAATAATCCAATTTTCTGATTTGAACTCAAAATGAATTTGACTAATTTATAGTAATGAAATAAATAAAAATTAAATTATTTTGATATTTAAACACGTGCATTGCGTGCATAAAAACTAGCATGTGTGTGTGTATATATAAGATATATATATATATATATATATATATATATATATATATATATATATATATATATATATATATATATATATATATATATATATATATATATATATATATATATATATATATATATATATATATATATATATATATATATATATACATACTAGTTTCTATGCATGCAGTAATGCACGGTTAAATATCAAATTAATTTTATTTTTATTTGATTCATTACTATAAATAAGTTAGATTCACTTTGAATTAAAAATATAAAATTGAATTATTACATTTGCTTTAATTTTATAAAAGAATTGATGTAATGGATTTTTAAGCACATAAAAATATATTGAGAAAAAGATTAAACAGAATTGAACAGACATTTGGACATTATAAGCTCATGTTTTATAATAAACAACCTCAACAACAATCATAAAAAAGTAACGATAAACATGATATATAAACAATCTTAAAAGCACCACATGAAGATCACACTCAAAATAATAAAAGACAAAACTAAAGATTAAAGGTAACTATAATATAATTTTATGTGATAAAATAATCACATAAGCATACAAAAGTACTAATAATTTTGCATGAAAATCCTTATAAAAATTCCTAACTCCACTAAAAATTAAGTTATGATATAAAATGTTCAAAAAAATATTATCCTTTATTCTTTTTGTTTCATATTTTAATTGAGCCTAGATCAATCTTTCTCCACCTTTATCTTTTTCCTGGGCAATTCTAAAATAGCGTCTTCATCATCTACGTCGATTGTGATATCAGGTTGGAGTTGGATTTCCTGTGCTATTATATTTCCTTCGCCTCGTTCATCTTTTGTCTTCTCATCTAACTTCACCAGGAATTTGAACGTCTTTCCAATGTTCAACACAAATTTCGGAAATATGGACTCGATTATTTTTCGTTTCAATGAGAACAAAGGTTAATTTCCTATATATAAATTTTTGTTGATTTTTAATTTATTACTTGAATAGAGTTAGGAATTACCTCTTCTTTGTCTCAATGAATTCTTCACTGTGCATCCAATAAAAGTTTCTCACAGATCAAATAGTGTTACCCTTGCATTGTCCGTGCCATTTTCCACGAGAATCTTAACTACATACCTGTAGTTTTATTTTTGATTTCTAGATATATGTTAATATTTTATTTTAATATGTTCATGTCATAAAAAAGATATATTACTTAACCTTGGTTCTCGAAGTCATCACATTCTCGGCATTTGTCATTCGGACACTCTTTATTAACATCTTTATCTACCTTCTTATTGCAGCCTTTGCAAGCATAGAACCATGGCTCAAGTCTATTTAAAATGGTAGTTATCTTTGCCTTAAATGTGCAATAGTATTCTCAGATATTGGCAAAACTTAGTTAGGTTTAACTGTGTTGATAAGAATAGGTATCTAATATTGTACTCAGATCGAAGTTTTGTGATGTATGCATAATATCACTAATTTGAATTTCTTTTGCATTTATAAAGAGCGTTGATGGAGATCCTTTTGCTTTTGCAAACTTCTTCTAAATGAAACCCAGATATTAGATTAAAATATAATACTATTTCATTATTGGGTTATATGAAAGTATGCTTGTTCTACTTACCATTCCGTTAATTCTTTAGCTAGTTATATTTTTGGGTTGATACATATTGTTGATATAATTTACGATGATATGCTTCTCTCCTAGCAAAATAGAGATAAGCATAAGATGAATTTAATGTTTAGCCGTCTTTAATAAGATTTTCAGTAATTAAATATATACCTTTAAATATAGAGATCTTAAAATCGATAATACTATTACAAAGCTTATCTTTGATTTTGGCTTCAAGAATTGATCCTTCGTTTGTAGCCAAATCCCCAAATAAAGTTACGCGATAGTCATTCCAATCAGATATGAAAAGAAAGAATGTCAATCTTATTTTTTCTCTGATATTGAAAATAAGTATCATTAATATACCTTTTATCCATTATCGTGATTTCCTCCTATTATCTTTTTTTCATGTTTCAGAACATAGTTGATCACCGGCTTCACGTTAGTTGTTATTCCAAGAACGCCTCAAGTAATTTTATAATAAGTTTATGATTCCATAAATTGATGGCTCATTTTGTATTGAAGATTAAAGAATGAAATTTATAAGTACTTACTAATTTTTGTTGCATCTGCCATGGAAAATGCTTCTTCAATTGGGACAAAGTTGTTCAATATGTTCTCAAGTGAAAATCGGTAGGTGCTTCTTTGATAGATATGTCTTTTGTTAATACTAATTCAAGTGACTTGTGGACACTTGGAAAATTTGGTTTATTCCTTTCACTTCTCCATTTGAAATGAAAATAATTTGGTTCTTTTGAAGCATATCTCTAAACTTTTCGATAGTGTCTCCGTAAGTAACTCCTTGTATTTTATTACCCCGCAAATATTATCAACATCGATATCAATGGTTGTAAAATATAATTAATTAATACTAAGCTATATATTATATTTTAATTAGTTATGTATAAACGTAAAAACTATAAAAATGCATTCGAAGTTATTGGGGTTTTAGTGTAATTTACCCAATAGATATTGAGGTTTAGCAATATTCATATAATCGGTAACATTGTGCAAGTAATATAACATAAATAATTGTTGATGTATATAATCACAAATACTAACCTCGTGAGTTTAGTTTTTAAGAGGCGAGTCCGCCTTCTCTCCTAAAGCCCAAATGACGTGACTCCATTAAGGGACTCGCCACAAAGAAAGAGGGACCTCGGAAGAGGCGGAGTTGGGATCTCCTGGTTCCTCCGACGGTCAAGTTAGTAAAGAGGGAGATAATCTAATGGAGCAGAATTCACTTAGAAAAGATTGCTTACCGGTTCGGCCGCTCACGCTGCTATTTATACTTAGGGTTGAGGGGGTATTTCCGTCTTTCCATCGGTTAATGAATCACTGATGAGTCAGCCCTCTCTTCCACGTGTGAGTCAGTGATTGGCTGAGCATTTTGTTTGTCTGCTATGGGGGCTGACCTTTACAGGTGTCAAATCGCGGGTAGTTTGAGGGTCTGTTTGGTCTACTCGCCATTAATGGGATGGGATTGACGGCGCCTGTAGCTGCATGGGTCCGAGGTGCCTTAAATATCGTGAGAGACGGGGGAGTTAAGGGGCTGTCAGTGCATTTAATGCGATGTTGATGGGTCTGAGTACTGCATAACCGTCGTTCGAGCGGAGAGAACCACGCAGGATGAGATAGGGGGGAGCTGAGGCCGGGTGGCCGACTCGCACGGCCTCTCGGGATGTCCTTTGAGGTAATCAACTGAAGGGGACGACCAGTGCCGCCTTCAGCGTCGTCCCAGAGGACGGGTGGCTGGGAAGTGGGGGCCTAGATTCGCTTCGCATTGTCGGGAGAGGCCGACGGCTGGTTGGATGGGGCTATAATGGGTGACGGGTTGGGAGGACGACTAGCACCGCCTTTCGCGTCGTCCGAGCAGACTAGCGGTCGGAAGGTGGTAGCTGGTCGTCCCCACGTTATTCGGTGGGACGAGCGACGTGGAATAGCTCGAGGCGTCCATTAGGCGGGACGAAGCGCCGCCTTTGCGTCGTCGCGGATAAAGTTGGTGATGGGTCGACTTGCACCGCCTTTCGCGTCGGCCACGGTGATAATCGCTTAACGGACCATGGCGGAGTTGGTAGGTGCAGGCCACCCTGCGGGTTGGGAGTGGAGGCTCGTGTCATTCGGCCGACAAGCAAGCGTTTATCCATGTCAGCACTTGGTTTTTCTCCTTAATCACTGGTTAGCGGTTATGACCATAACAGTTGGCCCCTTTCGCTTGGAGTCGGTTGGAAATGAGTCCAAGCGAAAAGAGTAGTGTAGTCTTGACCAGGAGGGAGCTCCAGAGGGGATTGGAACGTTTCATCGATGGGGCGTGGCTGATGTCGTGGCGGTTCCACGGCCATTGGCGCTTCGCCTTCTGGGTGCGAAGGTGGGGCCCTCTGGGAATAGGTGGGGTTGCTTTTCATCTACCGAAGCGGCACCTCGAGAGCGGGGTTTTAATCCTCTCCGTTGATCGCAAAAAGGTGTGGTGTCAGTGGGTCCCACCGTATAAATACGGAGCGGTGAGAGGGAAGGCATTCGCTTTCCTCTTCAACCACGAATTCAGGCGATTCTCCGGCGAGTGATACAGATCCGGTATGGATTCCGATCGTCATAAACAGCTCGATGAGTTCCGTTCGAAGGTTACCCAGGCGCAAATGAAGTCTTTGCGTTCAAAGTTTGACATACCGAAGGGTTACAAGTTGGAGGCTCGCAAAATCGCTCGGCCTACAACTACAACGAGGGCTCCCCAGATCTCAAGCACTTGAATGCGGCCTGGCCGCCACGATCCTTTTCTTCGAAAGGTGTTTGACGAGCTAGGCGTGTCCCCAATGCAAATGACGCCCAACTCGATAGCAGTATTGGTCGGCTTCACCGTCATCTGTCGGTGGCTCTCGATTCGGCCGACGATGAGTGTGCTTAGCCATTTGGTCGGCATTACCGCCCGTAAGACTTCATTACTATCTTCGGATGTCGGAGAATTAAGGTTATCCTTGATCCGCCTAAGTCGATCAAAGGATGGAAAGATAGGTTCGTCTGTCACCGGGATGACTCAACTTGGGTGCTGGCCCCGCCGGAGATTAGAAGGGAGGTCTTGAGCCTAAGCCTTTGTCGACCGAGCACCGTCGGGAATTGGAGCAGATCCTCCAATACACGGGGCCACGTACGATGGACACTTTGCTTGACAAGTCGGTTTTGCGGCTTCATGGGATTTCCTCCACCCCTCCTAGCCCGTCTGATGAGGCGAGGGCTCATAACGTGACCTTCGGGGGGGCAATTGGGAGAACATCGAGGGTCGAAGCCTGGCCTGACGAGGGTCCACCGACGAATCCAAAGAGGGTTGGCACGACGCCAAGCGCATAACGGGGCGAAGTCGCCCTGACGGGTTCGCCCCACCGGAAGGAGGCGCAGAGGGCCACCGCGGGGACGACCGCTATGGGACGCGAAAGCATGTATCTGCCAGGGTTTCTGTGGCAACCTGGCATCGGGGACTCTGAAAAGAAGACCACCGTGGTCCCCGAGGTGCTAGACGGCGGGAGAGTGTGGAGCATCCGATAGAAGAAGAGTTATTGGAATCAGAGGGATGGGAGGACGACCGACTGTCGGCCGAAGCTAGAGAGGAGGTCGGCCCCCGAGCCACAGGTGTAGCCTCTGAAGTTGTGTCGAGGGAGACTCCCGTGGGGGTCGGTACACAACGGGGGAGAGATGCGGAGCCGGACGCTTCGGCTACCGGGCGCCACCGAAGGAGAACCGCCTGCGGCGTGGAACGGGTTTTGTCCCAGCGGGATGGCCTTCTCCCTATCACGCGCTCGAGGTCGAGGGGGATTGGAACAAAGTGAGTGAACTGATGATGGGGACGCTCTCTCCCGTCGGCCGTTATGATGGGGAGCCTGATGCAGAGCATCGATATAGGCCACGGCAGGTGGACGCCCGCCATTTGCATTAAGATCGAGCTATGTACAAGGAAAGGCGGCAGAGCAGTTCAACTTGCCCGTGGACCGGGAGATTTTGAAGGTGATTCCCCGGCCTCTACCTGCTTATCATCCTGCGGAGTTACTTGACCGGGGGTTGTTTAGTGGAGGAATAGCCGCTTAGTCGGTCGCCAGGCCACCAAGCCTATGAAAGGCTTCGCAAAAGCATCTACCTTCTGAGGCCGGCTCCAACGAGGACCTTGACCGAGTTATCAAGGAACTTTCGACTAAATAGGCCGAGCTCGATGACTGGCGGCGTGAAACGGAAGTTAAGGACCAAGTTATCACGGAACTTAAAGCGTCCGGTGAGAGAATGCCGAGACGGAGATCGGCCTTCCAACGGTGGGGACGCACTGGTCGTCCGGACGGTTTATAGAGAGCGACGGCATGGCGTGGCGCAGTCGCGCTTGAGAGGCGTGTCGCAACACGCTAAGGCTCGGGCCATGAGGAATCGGTCGCCCGTGAACGACTAGCGAGGGAGTGCGCTCAACTTAAGGAATCCTTGAGTAGGGCGGAGGAAAGGGCGAAGTATCTGGAGTCGCGCGAGTATCGGTCATCCCTTAGAGAGGAAAGCCGACCGGCCATCATCGAAGAATACCGACAGAGTACGCTGGGGAAGGTTGAAGTCGCTCTGGCCTGCAAGGCGGGTAGCGATTTCATGGTTAATCAACTACCGCCCGAGTATCAGGGTATCCCAGGTCGGCTTCGATATCCTCCGGGTATAGCCGGCCAGATAGATCTCCTCTCAAGATTTGAGGCGGTGGGGGCTGGCTACGACCTAGGTGACAACGACGCCGAGGAGGGAGAGGAGGACGGGTCATCAAGTGACAGTTCTTCGAGTGAGGCCGACTCGGGTCAGTAGCTTAGGTCTTACGCATTCGTTTGTCATGTAATTGTCGGTGTGTATATTTTGTACTCATTTCCAAATAAATGAATGCAGTAAAGGTTTTTCCATTTTCACCGTTGTGTCTCGTGTTGTGTTCTATGGCTGAAGCGATTCAGTGGATTGATCGGCCCGACGTCGTGGTTTAATCGCGCTTGCGCCTTAGACGGCTAGCACGGCCTCCCGTGAGATGGTCGACAGACTCTGCTAGCCGAGTCGGCCTTTGGGGTTACTTTAGTAAAGAAGTTACCGGGTCACGGGTGGAGCCGCCCTACCGCATAAAGAACGGATTTAGTTTTCTAGGCGCAACAGGGCAAGCATTGTGGGATAAGGCTTGACGCCGCCGTACTTTAGTCACAAAGGCGCCGAATGAGCGGCGACGGGTCATAAAGGCTGGTTTTCAATTTTCAAGAGGCGGTTCGTATCCGAGAGCCAATCCGCACCGCTGATTTCGGTCGGCGTCACCAGAACGTACAAGTGCGGCTTTAGGTGTCTATATATGCCCTTACCCTATTTGGGGGTTCCTCTTCGCACTTCCTAAAGACTCGTCTCCTTCTTAACCCAAATATTTTAGAGTTTTTGCCATGGTCGCTTCTACCCCGCCTCATTGATGTGATTGCCAAGCTCAAGTCTTGGCGTCGGCGCAGAGAAGAGGATCTGGAGGGGCTCCATGAAAGGTACGATCTCCACGGAGAATTCACGATTTCTCTCCCAGAGAAGGATAGCGCTATTGTTGATCATAGCGCGGATAAGCTACCACTATACATGGCGCACTTGGACAACGGATTGCGCCTTCCCTTGCCGGCGTTCGTGAAGAGGCTGTGCGAGCGGCTTGGGGTGTCCCCGATGCAGTTTGCCCCTAACGCCATTGCTACGATAATGGCGTTTTTGGTGATCTGCCATCGAGTGAAGGTGGTGCCGACTCTTCAGCTCTTCGGCAATCTCGTCATGGTGAGGGCGACGAAGAAAGACGCCCATTTCTTTTTCGGGTATGTGGGCGGTCGATTTGTCGATATCCCGAATTCGAACAAGGACTGGAAGAACAAGTTTGTTTGGGTTTTCGGCGCCGACGCCGCCTTGGCTTGTCGTTCGTGGTCGGAGATCAACAAGGACGGCCTGAAGAACCTTCCCCTTTCAGCGGATGAGAAGCGCGACCTTGACAAATTTCGTCACTATTCGGGGTCGCGGAAGGGCTACAACCTGTTCGACAACGCTTCGCTGAGAGTGGCGGGGCTGTCGTTCGTTCGACCGACCGAGGTCGATGAGGAAAGAGAGAAGGAGTTGCTAGAGGCGGCCCCTCAACGGGTTGAAGATCCCAAAAGTGGGGGTCCCAGCCCGACAAAAGCTACTGAGCTGCAACTCCCCAAGAAGGTCGTGAGGATCTGCCACGCGAGGCCAGCAGTGGAGGAGAGGTTCGACGAGTTGGCGTCTATGTTGCAGGTGAAGAGGGCTCTTCCTGCGTCTGGGGCCGACCAGCCAAAGAAGAAGAAGAAAACGAAAAAGTCGATGGAGTCGACTTTTGAAGGGACGACCGAAAGGGTGGTTCTCGAACAGGCCGAGGGCATCACGGGGGAACTTCCAACTGCTGGGGGAGAGTCGCCCTCGCGAGCCCTCTCTCCCTTGCCTCAGCCTGGCGAGGCCGTATCTGAGGGGGAATCACGTCCCCAGGCCGGCGAGGTTCCCGGCCGATCGGCGCAGAGGGTCGCTGCGGCGACTGAAGAGGCCCCTGCTGACCAAGTAGTGGAGGCGTCCTCCGATGAGCCCACTCAGAGGTCGGGGAAGGAGGCGGTCATCTCAGATGACTCGGCTTCGGAGCCGGACCTCTTGAGCTTACTCAAGGATCTGGGTATAGAGCTTTCTTTTCGTCACCGGATTGCCGAAGTGGGCGGTTCGAGGTGGAAAGAGCTACGATCCCAGCCATCGGGTGATCTCGTGGGAAGGGTATTCCGAAGAGAGGAACCTCCCAAAGCCATGTGTTCGCTCTCCCACCATTCCCTCCATAAAGAGGGTACGGTGCTTCTCTCTGGGTGGGGGCAGCTTGTCGCTTCGGAACAGTTCACCCTCCCCCATGATAGGGATCTCCTGGAGGAGACACCTTCGACCGGCCTCCGGTTAGCCCTCTTGAGTTACCAAACTCGAGGGGCCTTGGTCGGGGAGGAGCTTTTCAACCGGCTGTCATGCACGATGAAAGTGGCTGGCAACTTGGCGGAGAGGCTTGTTGCAGAGAAGGGGATCCAAGAAGAAATGGAGGAGAGGGTGGCCGCCCTTGAGGCGGAGAAGGCAGAGGTCGGCGCCAAATGGCGCGTTGAATTGGAGGCCAAGCAATCTACGATCGCTGACCTCCAAACTCATCATTCAAAGCAGGCGGCCGTCATCGATAAGCTGAAGGAAGAGGTCGCCCAGCTGAACAGGACGGTTGAGGGCTCCGAGAGGGAGATCGAGGAGTGGAAGGCTCAAGTTGGGGGGTGTAGGGTCGAAAAAATGTTTATTGATTGAATGAAATTGTTACAATCAAATTTTCCCGATTACAGAGGAAGAGGAGATTGATTTGACTCCTCTTTGTATGTGTTCTGGTGGCAGAGGATGCTTCACCGATGTTCAAGCCGAGGTTGCTTCCCGCTGACGCATCGATCAAAGTTGCAGATGATCTTGAGGTGGTCGACGAAGAGCTTGATCTCTAAAGTTCTCGACTCTCTTTCCTGTGCTGCCACCTTCTTCGCTGGCTTTCGCTATTTATGTGGGCTCAAGGTGTAATCGACCTCTATTGTCACTCTCATATGAGGGTTAATGACCCTCCCATCGCGGCCGAGCCGCCAAACCCAGTCAGGTTTCGACAATGGCCTCGTGGTTTGCTACAAGAAGCGCGCCAAGTAATTGTCGATCAAGCATGCGAACGCGCTTACCGCAGTAACGCTAACGGCGAACCTCGCCGACCACCGATGCCGCTGGCGAAGCCTCGCCTCATGACCGCTGAGCTTCGCTTTCGGCGAACCTCGTGTTGAGGTCGAAGCCCTCTGAGCAGTCTTGTTCAAGCTTGCACCGGTCTAGCCGGTTGAGTGTTGAGGTTCACCGTAGGCGAACCTCGTTGAATGTCGAGGTTCACCGCTGTAGGCGAACCTCGGTTGAGTGTCGAGGTTCACCGCTGTAGGCGAACCTCGTTGAATGTCGAGGTTCACCGCTTGGCGAGCCTCGTCTGAACGTCGAGCCTCGCCGCTTGGCGAGCCTCGTCAATGTCGAGCTCGCCGCTGGCGAAGCCTCGCTGATGTCGAGCCTCGCCGCTTGGCGAGCCTCGTCAATGTCGAGCCCGCTGCTTGGTGAGTCTCGCTGAATGTCGAGCTCGCTGCTTGGCGAAGTCTCGCTGAATGTCGAGCTCGCCGCTTGGCGAGCCTCGTCAATGTCGAGCTCGCTGCTTGGCGAAGCCTCGCCCGCTACTTAAGAACAGTTGTAACTTTCAAACCGTACGTCGGAATTAGACGAATTATATATGGAAATCGACCATCTCGACGAGACGGAGCCAATTGCCCCGGTCATTTTGCCCAGTTCCTTTTGGTTTGAGAGATATCAGCAGTTCTGTCTATTTTGTAAAGTCAACATCCGTAAACTTAACCTTTAGGGCGGGCCTGACTCCACTCGATGGACTCTAAGCTCTTTTGCTCATTCCGAAGTTGCCGTGTAGGGATTAAGGTAATTTTATTGCCTATTAAACCCTCCAAAGTTTCCGCACTTGAATGTGGTTGAATGGAGTTTGGAACACTTTGGATATGAAGACTTTAGAATGTCGCCACGGGCTGAGCGAGGAACCTCTAACTAACACAGCCAATTTGCATTCTTCACTTGCAAATGATGATCGCCTCTCTAGGATTTTAGCAAACCCCGCCTATCAACGGATTTGATGTGCCTTTACCGACACCGCTTGAATCGGCTAGCCATACTTTTCCCTCAAGATGGTGAGTTTGCGAGGGTTTCTTTTAGGCTTAATGCTAAAATCTCCTCTCTATCCTTAGCCGCTCAAGGCTGGATTAAAAGATAAGGGCAAATAGCCCGGTAGGCCATCATGCGGAAATGATCGAATCGCTCGCTGACATGAAAGTATAACGATCGCGGATCAAAAAGCAATCAAGTTGTTCGCTGACGGAGAGTATAACAACAAGTGATTACGAACAAAATCATTTAGAGGAATGATCATGTGGGAGTAGTCAAGTCGCTCAAATGACATAGGAGTATAACGACTATGGTTGAAATAGAGGCACATCGCATAGTAGGCCACTATTCGAAATGATCGAATCGCTCGCTGACATAAAAGTATAACGATCGATCAAAAAGCAATCAAGTTGTTCAGGACGGAGAGTATAACAACAAGGATTACTTAACAAAGTCATTTAGGAAATGACCGCAGGGTAGCCGAGTCGCTCGACATGGGAGTATAACGACTATGGCTAAAATAGAGGCACATCGCATGGTAGGCCACTATTCGAAATGATCAATCGCTCAGCTGACATAAAAGTATAACGATCGTGATCAAAAAGCAATCAAATTGTTCGACGGAGAGTATAACAACAAGGATTACGTAACAAAGTCATTTAGGAAATGACCGCAGGGTAGCCGAGTCGCTCAGCTGACATGGGAGTATAACGACTATGGCTAAAATAGAGGCACATCGATGGTAGGCCACTATTCGAGGGAGACGATAGGGTATATTGCTTGGTTGGACAACGCCATTTATGGAATGGCGTGCGACTATCGAGGTGATTGTTAACATGACAGTTGGAGGGTCCCGCCATCCCGCTTTGAGAGGATTGACGAGGAAATCTTGAGGGAACTATCGAGGTGATTGTTAACATGATAGTTTTAGGTCCCGCCATCCTATTGACGAGGATTGGCAGAGAATTTGGAGGAAATTAGTTATTTGATGTGACCGTTAACATGATAACTTAATGGGAGTTTGAAAGAAGACTACGGGTAGTACTTTTTCGTAAACTTACCATTAATAGGCATCATGATTCTCACGCCTTCCCGATTGGTTAGGCGGTATGCTCCATTCGAGTAAAATGACTCCACCACTAATGGTCCTTCCCATTTTGGTTCGAACTTCCTTCTTTTTGAGTTCAAAATCATCGGGCGCCGGACAATGTGAACGAGGTCGCCTTCCTTGAAAATACGACATCGACTTTCTTGTCAAATGCTTTAGAACCGGTCCGTAAAGCTCGATATGTCGTTGAGCCCGTAATCGCCATCCAAAGATTTCAAGTTCCTCAAGGCGCCGGCGATGATTTTCCTCGTTGTCATTCGCGGATAACGCCATTCAAGCGATGGGATTTGAATCTTAACCAGAAATGGCCTCACAACCATAAACCGTAGAATATGGGGTGGTACTGCCGCAGTGAACCGTGGTACGGTAAGCCCACGTGCTTTGCCCCAGCCTTGTCGCTCCAAATTCTTCTTGTTTGAAGAGACCATTTTAGCGAGGATCTTGATGATCGCCTTGTTAAAAGCTTCAGCTTGTCCATTCACGCGGGTAGTAAGTCGTTGACGCTAGATTTCGATTCAAATTTATCGCAGAATCGCGCGGAAAGCATGACCGACAAATTGCGGACCATTATCGTGGACACCGCTTCGCACACCGCATCGGTATATGACATGATGTTTAACAAACTTGATCACATCACTTGTCTTGACCAATCTCAACGGAATCCGCCACCCACTTTGAGAAATACTCGCTATCGCCAATATGAAGCGATGTCCTTTGAAGAAGGTGGAGAAATTGGACCGACGATGTCCATTCCCCACGCTTCAAATGGCCGTGACGGGCGGTAGGATGCAAGTGTTCCGAGGTTGGTGAAGGTAATTAGCATGTATTTGGCACGCATGGCATCGCTTAGCCGTAGTTACCGCATCCTCACCATTGTCGGCCAATAATAACCGAAGCCCACGCACCGTCCCATAACTTGGGCCCGATTGGTGTGCTCCACAAACACCGCCCCGAGCTTTTCAAGACTTGCTCGCTTCCTTAGTCGATGACATCGGGCAAGAACTCCATCATATGACCTTCTATATAAGGTCTCAGAATCGAATCATAGTAAAATCTTGATGCTCGCCGACGAATCGACTTTCTTTTATGTCTTCGCAATATCCCATGCAAGACATAGTCGATGATCGGAACCGCCAGACTTCAAGTGACTTAGGCTCGCCTTCAACCGCACGAATCAATGCATATTTTGGCCGAAATAGTTGCCGACTAGTCACACTAACTTGCCGAGTAGCATTCAGTGTGGCTAGCGTGCGAAGAGACGCCAAGCATCTACATAAGTGTTCCGCAAACGGGCACATGATCAATGTAAAAGCTTTCAAAGGAGTCACTAAAGTTATGGTCACAAGATGAGGGATAAGGTCCTCGTGCTGACTTCGTATTCTCCTCTTAGTTGTTTTCACGACTCAGTCGGAATCCCCAAATGCTTCAAGGTGCTTCACGCCTAAATGTTTGGCTATGTCGAGACCAATCAATAACGCATTATACCGCTACGCTATTGGTGCATGGTTCTCGATAACCATACGTACCGTGGTATCACGTGGTTTTGCGGAGATATCAATACTACCCCACCGCTACAACGGGCCGCTGGTCGCCTCGAGGCTCACAAAGAACAACCGCCATACCTGCTCCTTAGAGACCGATTAGCTTCATAAGGTTCATCGTGCATGTCTTGATACAATTCGACTTTCCCTTTCAATGGATGATTAGCCATAAGATCACACACGCCTTGACCCTTCATCGCCTTCCGAGGTTTGAAGTGAATGTCGATCGAGATAATAACAATGCCCATCTAGCCGCTCTCACCATTCAACGTGCAGCCGAGTCATGAATACCCGTGATAGGGTCGATTTTGAGATGACGTATGGTCCGGCCCTACTAGATAGTGCCGCATCTTTGGATGGCTAAGACCAAAGCCAAACATTCCTTCCGAATGGGAGGATATCGATATTCGCCCCGGCTGTCCCATCGAGGTAATAGATTGCCCGCTCGCGGGCCATTGTCATCGCCTGGTGTAAAAGACTCGCTAACGATACTCAGAAGCGGATGTAAATCGAAAGGGCTTTCTTGATTTAGGGCAACTAACATGGGGATTAGAAAGATATGTTTTGATCTCTTCAATGCCTTCCCAATCTTCATCCCAAACTAACGATACACCTTTCTTCATGAGCTTCGAGAATGGTTGACATTTTCCATAAATTGGAAATGAATCGCGAATGTAAGCCAAACGCCTCTTGGAGACCACGGCTCCTGAGGCTTCTAGAGGTGGAAGTTCTGGATAGCTTTGACTTTATCCGGTCGAGGATACCATCCGCCGTGGACCACTAACCCTAGAAATTTGCCACTAGACATCCCCGTAAAGACTTAGTTGGGTTCATCTTCAACCGATGAGCCCGTGATATCTCAAATGTCGCCCTCAAGTCGTAAATGATCACTTTTGTGACGACTCTTGACCACTAAATCGCCTACGAGCATTCTACCGCCTTCCGTAAATGTTTTCGAAGATAGTGGTCATGGCACCGGTATGTAGCCCCTACGCTTTTCAAGCCGAAAGGCATAATCAGATAATAGTATATTCCCGACGGTGTTCGGAAAGCGGTGCTTTTCATCATCGGGTGCATTTTGATTTGATTGTACCCTCAAAAGCCATCCATAAAGACATCCTTTCAAACCCACACGCAGTTATCGATTTATAATATCCGTGATTGGTAAAGGAAAATCATCTTTCTGGACATGCCAATTTAAGTCTCGATAGTCAACGCGACGGCCGATTCGTCCGCTTTTCTTCAAAACAGTACTATATTGGCTACCCAATCGGGTGTTGAACCTCCGAATGAACCTCGCTTTGATCGCCTTCTCGATTTTTCAATGGCCTTCATGACCCGAGGGGCAAATCGTCGTTGTTTGTTTAACGTGCTTAGCTACCGGTTCGATATTAAGACAATGCATAGCCACTTGAGGGTCTAAGCCAGGCATATCCTCATAACTCCAAGCGAAGACATCGATATATTCTCGTACCAAAGCGATGAGGTCCTCCTTTTCCTCAGTGGTCAAACTATCGCTTATAAATATGGGTTTTGGATTAGCTTCATCCCCCATATCAACTCGGACTATTTTGTCATCAGTGGGCGGTTCTCGTTGTTCAAAACGATGTTCCCATTGCATTCCAAGTTGTTGACTCAGTGGATCCTCGAATAGCGGTAAGAGATCATCTTCTTGAATCTCTATTGGATCAACTGAGGTCATATTGGCCATCAGGGACCTAATTTCCGCCCTATACCGGGCCGTAATCCCGTGAAGCCGCCGAAGATGAGTGATCCGACTCACCTCACCGTAACGCCACGAAGTACGGGCGGCGACTCATATCCCAACCCTTTACGAGTTTTATGATAGTAATCATCAGGCTGGCCTTCCGGGGCATAAGCAGATCGGATCGGTGTCCTGATGCCTCTCCCATAGTTTAGTCCTTCTTTGCGAAGAAAGTCATACCCCATTTTCTTCATCAAATGTTGAGCCACGCGAAATATGAAAGTTGGGGTTCTTTTTCTTCGCCGGTTGTTCCACTCGCCTTGCAATGGTTTGTTGACCTCGCCCAAAGATAATGTCTTTCCGATCACTATTCCTGGCTGGTACCACAAAAACCGCTTGCATTGCGAAGAGTTATTATGCCTTTGGGTCGTCATGAACGACGACCGAATTGGCATGTGCAATGTAGGTTCAAAGATACAACCGTAAGTGCATTTCGACATTAAGTCAAGATGACTTTTAACACTTCGCGTAAGCTAAATCATAATCTTCATTGAAAACGACGATATCGCCATCTGGATCATTCAGATCGATTACAAAAGGTTTTACATCATTGAAAACGACTCCTTGTTCTGACTCTATGTCGCCTTCATTTCCGCCATAGTCCTCGACCGTGGTTCATCGGTTTGGCCTTCCTCAAGGTAGTGGACGTAATCAAGAAATAATTCTCCACACCTTTGAATGGTTGCCTTCCACACCAATGTTTTAACCATCCCTCTTCATCTACATACTTCATGCATTGATGCAATGTAGACGGACGATCAAGTTTTCATGGATCCGTGGTCAATCTAATAGCAAATTATAGGATGTATCAAAGATCAATGACGAAGGTGACGCCTCGCCTTCAAGTCTCCTATCCGACATCCGAGTTTGATTTTGCCCAAGGGACGAATTGGTGGCATTGAAACCGTAGATGGTAGTCCCGCTGTCGCTAAACGATGCAGTATCCCGAGATGTTGTATAATTCTCAATGGGATGATACTCAATGCGCATCCCGGGTCAACTTGAGCTCTGCTGATCCCACAGAGCCAATGTAACCGTAAAGTATAATGGCCTATCATGCTTCGGGTTCTTCACTTGCATGTCCTCCGAGGAGAAGGTAATGCAAGGTATTGGCCCCTTGAAGACTCGTGACATTGGGCAAACTTCATTGAGCTTTCTCGAAATGAGCGAGGAACGCCATATCGCCAACGCTCTCGCAGCTCGTAGATTGAGAGGCGCAAGAGCTCGAATAAAGTGATCCTCGCCGGATGTTGGAGAGTTGAGCTAAAACATCAAACCGAAAGGGCCTTCAAGTCTCGTGTGTCCTTCCTAAGCCTGCTGTAGTGGATTTCCCTTGTTTTGGGCTCAATGATCGCTTTGATGGTACATCGGTACCGCCGATACCCCTAGAGAACTCTCTCCCACCTCGTAGCCAACGCCGTACAAATTGTGCAATGGGGTGATTCGTTGCGGTGGAATCATTGATTTGCTCCTTTTCCCACAGAAAGAGGTAGCGCATAAGTCTTCCCTTTAGACTTTGAAGAAGTCCATTGCTCATCTCGATAGCAAGTCGTGGTGAACCCATTATAATTTCGCCTTTCTACGGGTGTAAGGGACCATACCTTGTTCCTCCCGTTCTTTGGAGGTCAAAGTTCACAACTCGCTTCCGCTGAGGGATCGGCTTTACTCCATCTTGCACTTGGAATTCTAAAATCACCAAATTGGAGGGCTTACCATGTTTGCAGACACCTTCTTCGATCCTCTCGCAGAGTCATAACACTCGCCTTCTAACAAGACTTGGATCTTGTCCTTCAAAACGTAGCATGACCTCACGAGTGGTGTACCATTCGATGGTACATGCAAGATTTTGGATCATCCGCCCTGAAGTTTCCTCCCGCTTCCTCATTTCCTAAGCTGATCTTGTTCATTTTGAGTAAAGTTTTAAGGATTGGTATGACTGGTCATCCTTAAAGTCATACTTCCTCCGAGGACTACGCCAAAAACATTCGATTTCTTGAAGGGTCTCGAAGTAAGTTGGGTCTCCACGGCCAAAGTCTCCTTCCCTTCGACCGCTTTTGAGGAATAAAATTGTTACGATTACCCCTTTTATGACGAATCCCGGGTTCCTCGACTTCGATCCTCAAGCATGTTCTCAACTTGCTCCCCTTGCCTCACCAAGTCTCTCCAAGAGTGTGCTTCAACCGCACCCATCTTCAAAGTATGTTGAGCGAGAGGTTGGCTCGCGACATCCCGATGAATGTCGCCCGAGGCCTCGGTCCCGGAATGCAAAGACAGATTCCGAATCGCTGATCGAAGTGCCGACAGACTATTTCTTTTTTTTCACCAAAGTGGCCATAGACACCTCGGTGTCATCATCGAAAAATCGGGCCATAAAGAGCTCTCGCGACATCTTTCCAAGAGCCGATAGAACTGTGCTCTAACCTTCAAACCACTGAAAAGTTTAATTCTTAAGAGTGCCGATGAATAGTTGGGTCATAATAGGATCGCACTGCTATGTGCCCGGTTTGCGCTTTGAAATGTGTTGCGACGAGAACTTTTTCCGCCGAATTGGCGCTTAGGTTAAGTGGCTTGAATTTTGGAGGATATGGGACATCATCCCATTCTATGGTATGGCCTTGCCACCCCTTCCTAGATTGCCCTTGAGTTTCGTGGCCCACCGCTTTTGGAAATCCCGCGAACATATGATCCTCGCTTCTTTCAGACGCTGATTCGATTCCGCCTGATGACATTGAGTGAACATCATGATCCCCGCCGTAGCCTTCTTGCTTCGACCGATCCTCCTTCGTCCATCTTCTTCTTGCCCACAAGTTTCTCCATCATCACCTCTAAGCGCCTCGATAGATTCTTGTTGCGCAAGAATAGTAGCTTGTTGCTCTTCAATTCTTCGTGTCATCTCTTCTCGCTCGCCATGAGGACACCGGCCCGACACCAAATCGTGATTTGAAGGTTGAGATGTAGCGGCAGAAGTTCTCCAATTCTTCAAAAGGACCCTACCAACCGGGCTATAATCAAACGGATTGCCGCCTCGTGCTAAGACGGATGCTTCGATAGCGCTTTGACTATTGATTAATGCGCCATAAACCTCGGGAGTACTCTCGGGTCGACATTCAGATCGCTTATCGTGGTCTTGCTCCCGCTCCTCCCAACCATATTAATGGTCACTCCATGACCTCGCGGCCGCTTGCCTTTTATGGTGGAACCGCTGCCTAGTTGACGGGTCGGATAACCGCCAAAACCGGCGGTCGATGCGTTGATGAACATTGCCGCGATCGCAGATGAGCTTCACACAAAGAATGAGATCGCATTTAATTGGCATCACGCTTGCGCGGTGAGATAATCACGAGATCGAAATGGGCGCTCCCCGCTGATTCTCAAAAATGAGCCTCGTATGAGAAAGGCTCTCGAGTTGGTTCATGACTCGGTGAAGCCGCCATTTCCTTTGGCTCGCGGCGCAGGTTCGCCGCCTTGTCGAGGTTCGGCCCCGCTTAGAGGAGACCTCATGTTGGCGGTTCGCTTGGACAAGGTTCACCCCTTCCGAGGTGGCCTCATGTTCGGGTAGGCTTAAAATGACGAGGTTCATCATCTTGACGCTTGCTACGACGCAGGTTCGGCCAACGAGCAATGTTCGCCATGTTGTTGGCGGTTCGCCAGCGCATAAGGCTCATCTCTTCTCAAGGGGACTCACATTGTTGGCGCAGGTTCGCCACTTGGACGAGGCTCGCCATGTTTCCAGCGAAGCCGTGTTGTTGCCGGGTTCGCCAACCGGACGAGGTTCACCCTTTGAGGGGACCTCGCTGATGGCGCAGGTTCGCTACTGCATTGGCTCGCCAGAGCGATGTTCACGTGGTGGACGAGGTTCGCAACCGGGTGACCTCGCCTCATTTTGAATGAACCCCGATGATGACGAGGTTCGCGATTTTCTTCGGACGATAGCGAACCGGCCCCGACGACCAAAGCTCGAAAGCACGCTGACGAAGCTTGGTTCTGCTGCCGACGCTGTCAGCACGCCTCGAGAGTGAACCATTAGAAGGTCCGGCCTTCACAGCGTAGCCGGGCTCGCGTAAGCCAAAACTTGGCTACAGCACTGAAGCGGACTTGGATTGCTTAACAACCCATTTCTTAGTCCGCGATGTCAACTTTTGGAGCCTTGTCCTTGAGAGACATAGTCGATTGTCGAGGTTCGCTTGAGATGATTCAGCCACACGGGTCAAGTCTCATACGAGACTCGCCGACACTTATGCGTCTTACCGGGCTAGATGCCCCAGAGGAAAGAAATTCTCGACTTACTCGATCAAATTCAATGACCAAGGTCCCAACCTCGCCCAATTGCAACTTCCCGATTGCCACCACTAGTTCATCTGAATGAATGGTTGCTCCCATCGTGGTCGCCATCTTCCGTAGGGTCGAAAAATGTTTATTGATTGAATGAAATTGTTACAATCAAATTTTCCGACATGAGGAAGAGGAGATTGATTTGACTCCTCTTTGTATGGGTTCTGGTGGCTAGAGGATGCTTCACTCATGTTCAAGCCAGGTTGCCTCGCTGACGATCGATCAAAGTTGCAGATGATCTTGAGGTGGTCGACGAAGAGCTTGATCTCTAAAGTTCTCGGACTCTCTTCCCAGTTGCCACCTTCTTCTCGCTGGGCTTTCGCTATTTATATGGGCTCAAGGGGTGTAACTGACTCTATTGTCACTCTCATATGAGGGTTAATGACCTCCCATCGCCGTGAGCTACCAAACGCCGTGTCCGTTCGACAATGGCCTCGTGGTTTGCTACAAGAAGCGGCGCCGCGGTGAATTGTCGACCGCTACAAGAACGCTGGGTGCCACCGCAGAACGGCGAACCTCGCCGTGACCACCGATGCCGCGGGCGAAGCCTCGCCTCATGATCGCGAGCTGTTTCACGCATGAACCTCGTGTTGAGGTCGAAGTCTCGCCTCTGAGAAAGCCTTGTTCAAGCTTGCACCGTCTAGCTTCGTTGAGTGTTGAGGTTCACCGCCGAGGCTAACCTCGGTTAATGTCGAGGTTCACCGCTGTAGGCGAACCTCGCTGAGTGTCGGTTCATCACGAGGCTAACCTCGCCTCAATGTCGAGGTTCACCGCTGGCGAGCCTGCTCAATGTCGAGCTCGCCGCTTGGCGAAGTTCGCCAATGTCGAGCTCGCTGCTTGGCGAAGTTCGCCAATGTCGAGCTCGCCGCTTGGCGAAGTTCGCCAATGTCGAGCTCGCCGCTGGCGAGCTCGCCTCGCTACGCGAACAAAGTTGTAACTTTCAAACCGTGACGCCGAATTAGACGAATTATATATGGAAATCGACCATCTCGACAAGACGGAGCCAATTGCCCTGGTCATTTTGCCCAGTTCCTTTTGGTTTGAGAGAGATATCAGCAGTTCTGTCTATTTTGTAAAGTCGAACATCCGTGTAAACTTAACCTTTTAGGCGGCCCGACTCCACTCGATGGACTCTTAAGCTCTTTTGCTCATTCCGGATTCTTGTGTAGGGATTAAGGCAATTTTATTGCCTCTGGTGGAGAGGGAAGTGGTAGGGTCGCGAGGCTTGAGGGCCTGAACTACGGGTTGCCCTCGATGAGTCGGCGGCTCATCGATGGCAACTGGGCGGCGGGTCGTCGAAGCCGGCTTAAGCTTCATAGCGTCGGAGGAGAGCAAGAAGGAGTCGTTGAAAGAAGTATAGGCAAGGGCCTATGGGGAAAGTAAATTTGTCCCCTAGGCTGTCAAAGCGAACTACGACTACAAATCAACTTCCTTGGACGCTCTCAACATTGAGCCTCGCGATATCCTCCTGTGGTGGAAAGTTCTCTGCATTCTTCAAGGCACGGAAGCTAAGAGGCGGTGCAACTTGTGGCGAGAGCAACCGATGAGGATGAGGATGACGAGGAAGACGAGGGTGAAGACGAGAGGAGGAGATGGCGTGAGGGAGGAGATTAGGTCGCCTAGCACTTTGCTCGTTCTCTTTGTTTGGTTTGGTAGGAAAATCACCTTGTACTTGTAATACATTTCACTTATGAATGAAACCTAGTTTGTGTTTTCACTGCTAAACTCTCCCCTTTTTTGGAATGCCCTTTAGGCTTTGTAGGCTGACTTTGGCTGAGCGGCTATCTAGGGTTTGTGCGATAGGGCAAATGGGTTGAGCGATGATCATGGGTCGGTCGATTGGTAATTTTGCGTCCGATTGGCGGTCGACCCTAGGTGAATCAGATTCGACCAGGTGGCATAGTCACGGACGGCATGGAGTGGGGCCAGGTCGTCTCGAGTGGAAGTGAGATATCGTCGTGAGCCGTCCTCTAATTAAACTCTTAGATTTACGGATCATGGTAGGTCTTATTTAAAATAAAGAGCGTTTGGATTTTCGGCGGCGATCGGGCCTCTGATTTCAGTGGCCTACCGAGTTCCACACTTTTAATTTCCTCCGCTGATCACGAGGGGCTTAGCATTTATGGGCTTTGTTATAAATAGGGAGGAGGCAACTACTCTTCGTGTTCTCAGTAGATTGGCGATTGATTTTGGCTCGACGCCATTTTCAAGGTCTCAAACTGGAGCGCCGGCGAAGCCACGAAAGATGGTTGGGGCGTGGAGGTGGGTTCTTCCCGCAGTCCCCATCTCCTGGTTTCCACCGAGTGCCGGGCGGTAGTTCTCATCCAGAAGAAGGGGAAATCCCTTTGTTTGCACTCGGTGATAGGGCTGCTCTTGTCGCCCTCCGCTTGTTTCAGCCGAGGATAGTTGAGCGCCGAGTGTTTCTCCCGAGAAGAGCGGCCTTGTTTGCATCCATGGGTTCCGAAGTTATTGGCCGGGTATGAAGCCCTCGGGGCACCGCTCCAAATCCTTTGGTAGTACTTCACTTCCTGTGTCATTTCGTGCCCTTTCATTAACTGCAACTATTGCGGCGCTTCCTTTCCTGTGAGAGCTGCCGGCAGATAGGCGCTCTAGACGAGCGGAGGCGGCAGTAGGTTGAAGATGTCGATAGTGGCGACAGCGGTGATTGGGATGTCCATTTGGGTTTGCTTGTATTTTAATTTCTTTTGTCTTGGCTTTCTGGTCGTATGCACCATTGTAAACTTTACTTGGAATATCAATGAAAGGTTGCATTTTAGCACGGTGGTCGCCCATTCGACTCCACTCTCTCTTCTCTCTTTTTTTTGATCGGCGAGGCCTCGGCATTGGGAATTAGGTCGGCCTCTAGGGCTTACAACTAACATTGTTAACTCCACCGAATACACTCGGCCCCTCGGGCTTGCAATGAGCACTATAAATCAATCAATCGTCGGGTACTGCATACTATGAATCATTATAAGTCGAATCAAGTCGCCCCGCTGGGTTTACAATGAACATTATAAGTAAAATCAATCCAAGTCGGCCCATGGGGCTTACAATGAACATTATAAGTAAAATCGATTCAAGTCGGCCCCCGTGGGGCTTACAATGAATATTATAAGTAAAATCGATCCAAGTCGTTCCCTGTGGGCTAGACCCACGAAATCCGTCCCAATCGCACGCTGTCATTTAGTTACCGCCGCCCAAGAAGTCGATAAGGCCTTTACATCCGATCTTCATTTGCACTCTTTGGTAAGGCCGATCTTCCTTGGGAATAGGGCAAGCCGAGTCGCCCCACGTGGGAGCCGACGACCAAGAGGACGCATCACAGAGGTCGGGTGCCTAGGACTTACGCGGCCTAGGTCTTTTCTGCAGGCCGATCTCTATTTTAAGGCAAAGAGCAAGCCCGAGTGGCCCCCCGGGAGCCGACGACCAAGAGGATGACCGCAGAGGTCGGTGCCTAGGACGGGAGCCCAGTCTTTTCGCAGGTCACTGCTTTTAAGGCAAAGAACAAGCCCGGCCTCGCTGGAGCCACGACCAAGAGGACGCATCACAGAGGTCGGGTGCCTAGGACTTCATTTTAGGTCTTTTCTGCAGGCCGATCTCTATTTTAAGGCAAAGAGCAGCCCGAAGCCTCCCCTTGGGGAGCCGACGACCAAGAGGACGCATCACAGAGGTCGGGTGCCTAGGACTTACGCGCGCCTAGGTCTTTTCTGCAGGCCGATCTCTATTTTAAGGCAAAGAGCAAGCCTGAGTGGCCCCCCGGGAGCCGACGACCAAGAGGACGCATCACAGAGGTCGGGTGCCTAGGACTTACGCGCCTAGGGTCTTTTCTGCAGGCCGATCTCCGCTTTAAGGCAAAGAGCAAGCCCGAAGTCGGCCCTGGGAGCCGACGACCAAGAGGACGCATCACAGAGGTCGGGTGCCTAGGACTTACGTGGCGCTTAGGTCTTTTCGCCGATGACTTCTGCTTTTAAGGCAAAGAGCAAGCCCGAAGTCGGCCCCCCGTGGGAGCCGACGACCAAGAGGACGCATCACAGAGGTCGGGTGCCTAGGACTTACGTGGCGCCTAGGTCTTTTCGCCGCTTCCTCCCGGTTGGCGGGCGAGCGTAGGGGCTCGTTCTCTTATCGAGGAAGGATAACCCTCACGGGCTTAATGGGGCTCGCTTCCTTAGCGAACGCAAGATCACCCGCCACCAAGCGAAGAGTTCCTGACTCGCTAAACGAGAAGAGTTTCTTGACTCGGTTTAGCGAGAAGGGTTTCTTGACTCTACTTATCGGACGTATGGTCACCGACCCGATCTCAATTTAAAATTGCCTTGACTCGGCTAGCGGTCGGGTTTTCCTAACTCGGTAGTGAGTCAGGTGAGCCACTACCGAGGAGGGTTGGTTGACGTTGGATTCGGCCGAGCAGTAGTTTTGACGTTTCTTGCATAATTTATGACAAGCAATAATAATTAGAGGCAGAGTACTGAATTGTATTGGGAGGGAATGAACTGAATTTACAACACTAAATTATTGAAAAAACTTCCTGAGGTGCTCTATGTTCGGTGGATGTTGTAGGACTCTCCCATCGGGCTTCGAAGTCGGTATGTCCCGGCGTTCCTTAAGGACTAGGGCCCTCCCACTAGGGCGCCAACTTGCCACCGGTGTCCTTGTCGGGCGCCTTCCTCAAGACTAGGTCGCCGACTTGGAATCTTCTCGGTCGGATTCTTGCTGTTGTAGTATCGGGCGATCCGTTGTTGATTGATGACTTGTTCAAGCAGAGCGGCCGCCCCTGATCTCATCCATCAGTCCAAATTGCCCTAAGTCCATCGGAATTTACTTCCTCATCGAATGTTGGAGTCGGATGGTAGGCATGCCGACTCCACCGCTATCGCCTCGCCCATAAGTTAGCATGAATGGGGTTTCTCCGGTGATGACCATAAGATGCTCGGCAGCTTTTCACCCAATTGCCAACCGCTGGTCAATTCTCTCTTCGAGCTTGGAGGATGCATTTATTAGCGCCGCCACTCGCTGCACTTGGGGTGGGCTACCGGCTTAACTTGAGCTTGATCTCCCATTCTTCACAAAATCTTGGAAGCCCCCATCGCGAACCGGTGCCGCTTGTCGGTGATGAATGAGCCGGGGACGCCGACCCATACAATGATCGACTTCCAAGCAAAGCCGGTGATGTTGTTTCTCCCATCTTCGCCAAAGGCTCTTCAATCCATTTGGTGAAGTAGTCGATGGCGACTATCGAACTTGCGCCGCCTCAAGCAAGGGGAGCGGCCCAAGATATCCAGTCCCCATTGGGCTTAAAGGAAGGGGCTGAAGATAGAAGTCGCTCCGTGGCGGCTGCTCGGGAATCTCCGCCAACAGCTTGACACTTTTTGCACGGAGACGAAGCCGCCGAGTCGGCCGCAATGGTCGGCCAATAGTATCCCCGCATATGATCTTCGGGCGCAGAGTTCTCGCTCGATGATTGCCACAGGTGCCTTCATGGATTTCCTCAAAACAGTCTCGGCCTGCCTGCACCAAGATAGGGCCCCCACTGGCTAGATAGGACGCCCCAGAGCCGGCCAATCATGAGGTAGCGCGCTGCTCTCTCTCAGAACTCTTTGTTTCTGGCCGGTCGGTAGGTAAAGAGCCGACCCTCAAGAATTGATGATAGGTCCATCCACAGATTCATGGGGAGTATCTGCTTGCATGACATCCGAGGGGGTCCCGCATGCCGATGCGGAGTGTGTCGGCGAAGATGGGTCCGAGCTACTCAAGGAGTTGGTTGACGCGAAGCCGATAGCAAGGCCCGCCGGGCGCTATGGGCCAGGGACTTGGACGATTTTGACGCTACGGGCAAATGTGTCCTTGACAATCTTCGTGTACCGAGCCATCCTCTTATCTTTGGCGCGCATTTGCCGCTAACCCGATGAACGACCAGCTGAGAATCGCCAACACATCAGCTCTACTGGTCGCTGTAGGCACTCCGCAGGCCGGCGAGAGCTTCAGATTCGGCCTCATTGTTCGAGGCGGGAACTTGAAGGCGATGGACCGCTTATGACTCCTCGGGCCGCCAGAGACGACGCCGCCGGCCCCGCCCACTTGAGGATCCATCCACTTTCAATTCCCACCAAGAGGCGACTGTGGGAGTCGCCTTCGTCAATGTGACACGGGGAGGTGCCGCTGTTGTCTGCCCCTTTGGGGCGCTGGGTTGAGCAGGACGACGAGATCATCCGTTCGCCATCCGGGCGAGGTGGATTCTATAAGGAAGTCGGCCAATGCTTGTGCCTTTATGGTGGTCCTGGGCTCGAACTGCACGTCATATTCACTAAGTTCGATCGACCACACGACCATTCTCCCAGACGTGGTGGGGCTCCCTAGGGATTTCTTCATCGGGAGGCTCGTCCGTAAGACGATAGGGTGTGCTTGAAAGTAATGGACGAAGCTTCCACGCGCGGTGATGAGGGCGTAAGGATGCTTTCGACTGGGGTAGTTTAGTTCCCTCGCTTCTTAAGATCCTACCGACATAATAGACCGGCTTCGGATGTGGTCTTCCTCCCATGAGCCGAGCTCACAGCGTGAGACTCCGCCAAGTACAGATAGGGTTTCTTCGGTGGGTTGGCTTAAGAGCGGCTTGGTGCTCGATAGGCTTTGAGTTCTGGCAAAGACTCCTCACCCACTCCAGCTTCTTGGGATCTTTGGCCCCTCCGAGTATTTTGAAGAAAGGAAGGCTTCTCTCACCGACTTGAGAGGAAGCTCTAAGGCTATCTTTCCATTGAGCCTCAATATCCTTCATGGTGCTGCACGGAGTCGCCAATGGCCTCTATCTTCTCCTGGTTGACTTCAACCCCTTTGGGTGATCATAAATCCCAAAATTTTTCCGATTGTACCCCAAAAGCACATTTAGTCGGGTTGAGCTTCATGCGTAGCGCCGAGGGTGGTGCAAGTTTCTCTAAATCGGTGATGGGCAGCTACCCGAGTCTCGACTTTACTCAAGATGTCGCCCACATAGGCTTCCACATTGCGGCCGAGCTGGTTTGAAGATCTTGTTGACCAGCCTTTGATAGGTTGCACCGGCGTTTTGAGACCAAAGGGCATTACTTTGTAGCAAAGGTGCCCCTGCCGGTGACAAAAGGACGCTTGATCATGTTCGCCATGCGGATCTAGTTGTAACCTCGAGAAAGCGCCCAAGAAGTTTCAAGACCGATGTCCCGCGACTTCGCCGACTAACCGACCGAGCGCGGGAAGAGGGTAGCCGCCCTTGGGGCATGCTTTGTTGAGGTCGGTGAAGTCGACGACGCCCTCCATTTGCCACCGTGACTTCTTCACTAGGACGACGTTGACAACCATTCGATATTGACCTCCGAATGAAGTCGGCTCTCAAGAGCCAACCTCTTCGCCGCTTTCCGCCGTCCTGTGTGCCTTCTTCGCCGAATCGGCTCGGGCGCGGTCGGTCGACGGAGAGCTCATGGCAAATGACGCCGGGTGAAATGCCCGCATATCTTCTCGACTCCAAGCAAACACATCAAGATTAGATAAAAGAAAAGCAATTATCGCACCTCGTAATGGTTCCGAGGCCGGACCCGATCCGAAGCGCCTTTGTGGTCGATGGGGATCTCATGGAGATCTTCAACCGGAGTCGCCCTTCGAGCCTTCTCTTCAGCGGAGAGAGCTTCGAGCAAAGTGGCGGTCGCGACTCCTTTTCCTCGTGGAGAGGGCGTAGTGCGCTTCCTTCGTCACTCCGACTATCCCTACCCCTCTTGATGTCGGAATTTGATCATCCGATGATAGGTGGACGGATGGCTCGCAAGTGGTGGAGAGACGCTCGCCCAAGATGACATTATTTAACTTGATGTCCATTACTATGAACTGACGCCAACGGTCGATTGGCACGGGTTGTCCAACGCCTGTGGAAAGGGTGATCTCGTCCTCGAAGCCGAGAATGTCCCGTGAAACCGATCGGGGACCCCAGACTACCGGGTTTGGACCTCGTTAATACCCATACGCTGAACGCGGCCCAAAACAATATGTCGACAAAGCTCCCGTGTCGATCATGATCCTCTTCACCTTAAAGCCATAGATATCGGCCGATATGACGATGGGGTCATCATGAGGCGCTGACTCCTTCCAAGTCACCTCGCTAAAAGAGATGGACACATCGCCTTCTCTCGCTTGTCGCAAATTGCTCACCGTAAAGCATGCTTGGCATACCTCTTCGCTATTGGATTCCTCCTAAGGTAGGACCTCCGCTGATGGTATTGATAACCCCCCACTTTGTCCGGCTCCCTCGTGTTCGAAGTTGGGTCGAGGTCGGGAGATCGGGAGCGCAGGCTCTGGGTGGTCGCCCCTCTTGGGATGCCGCCCCGATAGATCAAGTTCTTCAAGAAGCCTCTCAATGAGGTCTTCAATGTCCTTCCGAGAACACGGCAGCCTCTCGTGTCGCGGACTGTGATCTCGTGGTATCGGCTGCATCGCCGCGATCTCTCTTGTTCGGCCCTGCCCTCATCCGTGGCGGGGTTTGTGGAGGAGCTCCTCCCTCCGGCCTTGTCCGTGGCCCCGCAGGGAGGTGTTGAGGACTGTGAACACCGGAGGGGAGCATCTGCCGCCCTCCCTCCTATCGAACCGACCGCTGCTTGTTCTTGGGAGGAGGATTCCTTGGGATGTGTCTCGGGCTCTTCTTTTGAGGCGGGTCTGGAGCCGACCTAGCGGGAGGGGCTACGGAGCCGACAGTGGTCTCACGAGGAGGGTGATGAGGCACCAAAGATCGCCGCTGGGAGGGCCAATATGGTCGTGGTCGTCGGCTCGACTCGGCCGTGGCGATCTTGTATGCTTCGCTTCTTCCATGTTCATGTAGGCATGGGCTTTGGACATCAAGTGCTCAGAACTCCCCGATGGGCTTTGTTGAGGGCTTTAGATAAGTCACCGTGTCGCAGCCTCGCCACCGTGAGCTGCATAGCGACTTTACTCCCTTGGTCTTCGACTTCTAGTCTCTTCACCAAATCTCTTAATGTAGGCTCGAGGCTTTCGTCCGCTCTTGCTTGGTCCGATGAGCACACCGGAGGGTAATTTGGGCTTGGCATGGCCAAGAAATGGTGAACTGCCCAGCTTCTTCCGGCTACCAATGGACTTTTCTCCAATGAGTTCTACTAAAGCTTGCCCCACAAAGTGACGGGAAGCAACGATAGATGGTCGCTCGGTGCTTGCATCATGATCATGGTGTTGTGGTAGTCCCTACATGTTCTACTGTCCCTATCACCCCCTGCATTTGTCCATTGCTGCGATCTTGAACTTCTGGCCGGGCCTCATGATGGAGTCGGTGAAGGGGTGTTCCTCCGGATGGCGCCGCGGACCGGCCGATACACTTGATTGTAGTCGCCTGCGGCGCCGGTGGGCGGCTGGGAGCGCCGCTGGTGTGGCGGAGGTCTAGAGGTCAGGCTCGGCGCCTCTAGCTGGCCGGGAGAAGGGCTTTCATCGTGAGGTCGGCAGCGGGGGCGCCTAATATTGCCTGGGCCGGGCCGGCCTCAGAGGGTGAGACGGCGGCCTCGGGCGTCCCTCCGTGACTTGTCAATGTGAGGAGACTCGAGCGGATCTCGCCAGACGGCGGGCGCCGAGCGCGGGAGTGGCGGCCGGCGGAAGGCCGGTCCGCCAGAGCTGCCGATGGCGCTTTGCCGTGGCCGCGAGAGCGGGAGGCGAAAGTGAAGAGGTCATCCGCAAAAGCTTTGAGCGGGTTTGCATGGTTGCTTGCATGGCTTGGGTGATCTTCTGGATTCCTCGAGTTGGGCTTGAGTGACATAGCCCGGTGTAGGTTCCCCGACCAAAAGATCATCGCCACTGACATGACCGCAAGAAGAAGAAAGGAGGCCCCACTTGCAAGCCAAACCGCTGATGTATATAATCACAGCTACTAACCTCGGGTGAGTTTAGTTTTTAAGAGAGCGGAGTCCGCTCTCTCCTAAAGCCCACGACGGTGACTCCAATCAAGGGACTCGCCAGTAGAAAGAGGGACTCGCTAAGAGGCGGAGTTGGGATCTCCTGGTTCCGACTACGGCTGTTAGTAAAGAGGGAGATAATCTAATGGAGCAGAATTCACTCGTAAAAGATTGCTTACCCGGGTTCGGCCGCTCACGCTGCTATTTATACTTAGGGTTGAGGGGTATTTCGCCTTCCATCGTTAATGAATCATCGATGAGTCACTCTCTCTTCCACGGTGAGTCGATTGGTCGAAAGCATTTTGTTTGTCCGCTATGAGGGCTGACCTTTACAGTGTCAAATCGCGTAGTTTGAGGGTCTGTTTGGTCTACTCGCCATTAATGGGATGGGATTGACTACCGTATCGCATAGGTCCGAGGTGCCTTAAATATCGCGTGGAGAGACGGGAGCAGGGTCACGCGCAATGCGATGTTGATGGGTCCGAGATCGCGATAACCGCTGCTCGAGCCGAGAGAACCACGCAGATGAGATGGGAGCCGAGGTCGCGGCCGACTCGCACTTCCTGGATGTCCTTTGAGGTAATCAACCGGGGACGACCAGCGTCGCCGCCGCCCCGCAGGGACGGGTGGCCGGGAAGTGGGGCCTAGATTCGCTTCGCATTGTTCCGGAGAGGCCGACGGCCGGTTGGATGGGGCTATAATGGGTGACGGGTTGGGAGGACGACTAGCACCGCCGCCGTCCGGTAGACTAGCGGCCTGGAAGGTGGTAGCCGGTCGCCCCACGCTATTCGCGGGACGAGCGACGCGGAATAGCTCGAGGCGCCCATTGGCTGGCGCGGACATCTACCGCTTCGCCGTCCAGGGATAAAGTTTGGATGATGGGTCGACTTGCACCGCCTTCGCTTCTACCACGGATAATCGCAACTAACCATGGCGAGCTCAGAGGTGCAGTCGCCTCGCGGTCGGGAGTGGAGGCTCAGGTTCGTTTCACGACAAGCAAGCGCTTATCCATGTCAAGACTTGGTTTTTCTCCTTAATCACGGTTAGCTGTTATGACCATAACAATAATATTCTTATTTTACCTTAGCTCCGTGAATTAACTTTAGTAATTTCCGACTATAATCATTATCACAATTGATATATAAAAATTGTTGACATTCTTTACTAACCCGATACTGTAATTATGGAATAAATCTTGAGTATGAAATTGGAATTGAGATGGTATTATCCTACAGTAAACAAATAAGTATCAAAAATAAAACCAAAATTAAATTATATCAAAACAAATCAAGAGAGTTTAGAATTAATTAGTCAACTCTTCTTTCTAAACACTAAGTTTGATGGTACCAACCAAATAATCGACAATATGCATTTCTTTAACAATTTTAATAAGTCGATAATATCCAAGGTACTACACAAATCGCAACTATGAAACATAAGGATGTTCTCGACAACACAAATGTGAAGCACACCGTCACCAAGATAACAATCCCATTTTCATATGAAATCATATTTTTAGGTTCATCAAGAGAAATCCAATCACAACTGTAATCTCCAAAAGGAAAATCCAGTTGAGCAAAAGGGTATACTCTAAGGTTGTGGAGCGCTTAATGGATGATAATTTCAGATGATCTCTAATACAAAATAGATAATAAGATATATATGGAAGGTCATAGGTTCAATTGGAGCAGATGCCTAGATCTAAGAACAAACCCCAAAATGTGGTAGTAATCAAGAAGAATTTGAACAAGTTGCTACTTAAGAACCCTACTATAGTCGAGACACTTCACTACAAATAGATGGAACTCAAAGTGTTTACATCTAAAGTTAATAAATTTATATGAATTTTTAAACTTTTAGTAGTTTATCAACAATTACAATTAGGATATTTAAAGAAGGGTAAAGGGTATTTTTGTCACCCAAAGATTTTCCTTAACTCGCTTTTAAAGGGAGTATGATATGATATAATCAAATAAACCCAAATTAAAATAATATCAAATATTAATATTTACCTTGACAGATGGGAGAATCAAGAATCGAAAAACCTTAATCCTCAAATAATGCATGAAAATTGAAGAAATTAGAAAAATATCAATTGCCATAAAAACTAATATACCCATTGAAAACAATAGTCTAAAATTAGAAAAATATCAATTGCCATAAAAACTAATATACCCATTGAAAACAATAGTCGGATCAAAATAGTTCGAGATACACAACACCGATGATGAGGATTAAAATAATTAGGATAGATTAATTATTAAAATATAATATCCAAAGATGTTATTAATAAGAATTTGGTTATAATAGAATTCACGATTAATTATGCATACAAAACTATATATAACATTCATGTATTAATTATGCATACAAAACTATATATAACATTCAATGTATTCAAAGGTTAATAAAATAAGCATAATGGGAAGAAAAACTTTTTTGAATGGTCCCAAAAACGACTTCTATATCAAAAAAACGTATTCGTAGAAATATTTGGAAGAAAAAGGGATATTTAGCTGCAATAAAAGCTTTTTCTTTAGCAAAGTCAGTTTCCACCGGAGATTCAAAAAGTTTTTTTGTGCGACAAACAAGTAAGAAAATCTTGGAATAATAGGAATTTCCGTAGCTAGAAGAACTTTCAATTTTGGAATAGGAAGAATTCCCATTAACTAATGTATTGATATATTGAACTCCTCAATATTAGTTAGAACTAGCTGCTATAATATATAGAATAAGAATTTCTTTGTCTGTCGGTTCTAAATATCATTATTATTATTTTTTTTTTTTCATTCTAGTTTTTTAAAATCTATTTATTAATTTGTGAGATGGTTTTTGTCCTATTAATTTTCTTTTTCCAATAGAAAAATCTTTGTTCATTCTATTGGGAAAAGAAAATTTCAATGAATATTGAAATTTGTTTTATTTAGAAATTTTGTACACAATAAACTATTATATTAATAGTTAATTAATACTTAATGATACTAAGAAAAGTCTCGTATCGAGATGCTTATCATATTAACATCTAAATATCTAAATAATTCGATATTAATTGTAATCTTATTTGCTCGGATATGAACATTCTTTATCACATTACAGTAAAAATAAGTTCATGGAAACTTTATCTCCATTTGAAATTTTGGATCTCTAAGCCGTACTCCAACAACGAAATATAGGAGTCAACGAAATATTGATGGCTTAATTGCACTTAAATACCCTATAGCTTCCCTTACTTTGCACTTATATATTTTTACTTGTTTTTGTAACATTTATACACCCTAAAGTTTTAAAACTTGTATTTATATACCCTCACTTGTTTTGGTAGCTTTATATACCCTAAAGTTTTTAAACATTGCACTTAAGCATCCTTAGTTATTTAAACTTGATGGCATCTAAGTGCGAGTTTTAAAACTTTAATATCAAGTGTAAGTTTTAAAACTTTAGAAAATATAAGCTAATGCTACCATAAACAAATGAGAGTATGTATGTAAAACCTTATGGTATAAATAAGTGACATCATAAACAAGTGAGGGTATATAAGTGTAACATAGTTGGAAACTATACGGTATTTAAGTGCAATTTATCCAAAATTCATGGAAAAATCTTATGTCCATTTGAAAATTTGAATCCCTAGTCATTAGGAGTCCACAAAAAAATACTCCGTTGCAGCACAAGATCATGCGTCATTAACTATGTGACGAAATAATTCCACTTTTGTAAAGTACAAACGTTTTTATGGAAATACCCAATAATTCCCAACAAACCCGCCTAAATACCGACTAATTACAAAAACCCCCCCGGTTTCCCTCTTCCTTATCCCGCGTCCGTACCAATTTCCTCCCAGTTTCCTTCCCCTTTCCCAAAAAATTTACCCTCCTCCTACAAAATCCCAATAAAGATATCACTTTATTTTTTTGACCGAGGGTTAAAAAATTGTGAGAGCGATGGGTTCGTGCTTTTCTGACGTGGCGGGAGGC